>WAAE01013787.1:0-129927 GCA_013400495.1 Nicator chloris
TGAAAGTCTTGAAAGAAAGAAAGAAACTACAGAAGTGTGAAATTGCACTTTTGTTCCTGAACAATGCATCTGCTCCTGTGGCATCTTTCCCAACTGATGTCATAATCAATTTTGTGACATCACAGCTGCCATAGAAGTTTATTAAATCCTTATGGAAGGGTTTGATAGAAGGATCACTTTGTGCAGGGAATAAGTAGCAGATATTTAAACAATGAATGTATATTCATTATTTTGTCCTATAGTAGCAAAAAAAAAAAAAAAAAAAAAGAGGAAATTACTAATGATGTGTGAGCAGATTGATTTTTTTTAAAGAAATATTCCTAGCTGTCACTGTGAGGCAATAGCAAAGACTTTAACCTGTGCAAAGTATTTTTATCTGTTACTACTCTTTGGCCTGATTTTGTGTGTCTGTTGTGTGTTACTGTGGACCTTTATGCATTTCTCACTGTAACTGCAACAAAGTATGACAGGGAAAGTAGGTGTGGACAAAAGACATGAAATTCCACCCTCCTGACAGAAATGACTAAATAATCAAATTATTAAACATAACCTTACATCACCATGCCAATGTCATGCACACACCAGTAAACTCACTGGAAAATATGAGACCACTACAAATAACAGACACCAAACAGCATCAGGAGTTTGCTTATCGGATCCATACAGTTAATTGAAACTATATTACTGAGAAAGCAGGCTTCTGTAAACACACACACAAATTCAGTGAGAAATCCTATGTGTTAAATACCGACTTGTACAGGGTTTGTGAGAGTACACATACTAAATTTTTACCTTTGCAACCACAGAATAACTACAAATATTATGCCTGAAGTAATTATAAACCATTTCAAAAGCTAAAAAATATCTGCTGTATTTATGCATACTGAAAATCAGGCTTATCATATATGTTTTATAAATCTGTTATGGGTTTTCTACCATTTACTGTGTGACTTTCAGCAGTATACAATAAATTACAGGATAACTGATTTATGTTCCAAATCTCCAAAGACTTCTCCACAAATGGAACAGCTCCTAGAACTTCAATTTTTATGTATAGATGAATCTGAGCAAGTGGGTTAATTTTGTCAAAATAAAAGACAGTGCACTTTGTATTTTAATCCAATTCTAATACATATATATTTGCACATCATTAAAAAAAAATTCAAAGAAAACCTTATGTTTATCCATGCTATGATTTAAAACGTGTCTGCTGAGCCATGGCTGACCAAATAGCAGAACTGCCTTTGACAGAAATAGAAATTCCGTTTTTTCCTACCTTCCAGTGATGATAGTTGCTGTTCAGCTTCCAAATACAATTGAGAAAAGATTGGTCTGGGAACTAAGTTGTTTGAGCGGAGAGAGGCCTCAATAGAATTATGCAACACTTCTTCAAACCGTGTTGTCTTGAGCTGACCAGCGTAGGAATTTCCCATCTTCAAAAAAAAAAAAAAAAAAAAGACAAGTTGGGCAAAAAATAAAAAAAAAGTTACAATTTAAGCACTCAGAACTCAATCACTGCATGCTGATGCCAGGCTCAACATTTCTCATGGAAGAGAAATGCTTCATTGTCCACAAAGAAAGGCAAAGAACATTGACTGCAGCAGTCACTGAGCAGATCCTGCTGGTAAATTACAGGAAGTTATCTAAAAGTAACAGCTTTCTGCAATTCAGCAGAAGGCAGCAAGCTTTGGCACCTTATTGAAAAAGTGACTAGAAATCTGATTCAAGTAATTCCTTGATTTATACAGCAATTGAGGAGATGCTTTTTCAATAGTCATCAATCTGTTGTTTAACACCCTTTCTGTTTTAAGCAATTTGAACTGAATAAATGATCTGGGAATAGCAGAGTTTTGTGTACTTATTTTTGCATGGTCCATCATGGCTGAACATTGGCTAAAGCAGGTCAATATATCTTTTAGAGGTGCTGTCTCATAAATAATGTAGCATTGCTGTAACCCAGAGATGGTGAAATATCACTTTTACTTTTCACCCTAAACATTATTTTTTTCTTGTAAAACACAGCTTTTATTTTTGTTGTTGGAATGAAACAGTATCCATTCACATGCATTGATATTGCATGTATTTATTAGGATTTTACTTTTAGTGAAACCATGTAATTCATTCATTCTGTCATTGAGCAGACAATCTATTCCAGCTGAATATTCCATGGACTTAACTGACGCCTACTTTCCACAGGGAACACAATGAACTGGTGTAACCAAAAGCCATGTCAGCTTTCTTTCCCTATTACAAAGTAGCTCTTGCCCTGGGCCCCATGTCCTTTCCCTCCTCAAGTAACTGTGAATAGAAAGCATGAAATGCTTCCTGTTTGTGGCAGTAATTCCTAAACACTGAACAGCCCCTCCTCGGCACTGGCTACTGCTTGGGAAATGAGCCTGTTGGGAAGCATCCTGTAGGAATCAGTCAAGCAAAAGGAAAACCACTGTGAAATCACACACTGCTTGTCATGGAAAAAGGGGTTTGAAGGGAACAACATACAAACTTGCTGATTTGGATATCTTTTTATGACTTTGTATATTTTACCTATATAATCATATTTTAGTGTACTTGTTTGTATCATGCTAATACTGTATAGAGAGTACAGCCAGTACTACATGACATAACATTGCTCTAATAGTTATACACAATATTAACAGAAACATAATGAGAACTATAAAACAATGGATGTAATATTGAAGAAAACTGTTTACACTAAAAGAAGGCACTACTGACAAAATATTCATGTATATACACAAAATCAAACAGAGAAGTTGCACTGAATAATACTGATGTATCCATTTGAGCAAAGGGTAAATTGGAAGCAGCAAAGCCTATTAGAGATGTTCACTGCTAATACAGAAATCAGGCTACATCTTCTCTTCCAACACAGAAACAGATTACAGTTCCCATCCCACACTGATAGGAACCCTCTTTTGAGTACTGCTCCCCCCTACACCAAAGGCAGCTGAAGACAATGAGGAAAGCCTGACATCAGTAGCATCCTTAACAAGCTTCCTCAAAGGTATATGCAGGAAACCCCAGGTCAGCTCTGAAATGAATTATATTCAATGCTGAATGCTTGCTCAAGGTTTATAGAGCCCATGAGCGATCAGAAGAGAAACTCTGTATTTAACCCTGAGGATGGCAGAAACCAGCATTTTATCAACGTGATATTACAGATAAGGAATAAGTTAAGATTATATTATTTTGTGAAACAGACGGGTTTTGGAATCCTTTGCAACACAAGCATGTTTGTTTGTCTATTAGGCAGGTAATTTAATTTTGTGAATGGGTTGGTAAAAAGAAACAAAAATATGTTTTCTGGATTTGTAAGCTCTCATGCTTGTGTGATCTTACCATTAGTGTAAACACAATCAGAAACCCAGGAACCTATTTTGGAAGACGTGATAAATATTTTTTAGTCATTTTTCATCATGAAACATACACCACTGGAACCAGAAAATGGGCACTTCAGGAGCTTTTTTGTCAGCATCAGTCTTTTCTGTTCAGAGTCCCACTGACTCTCAATTGCAAGAGAAATTACTTCTCCAAAGCAAGCAAGGGAGAAACCATTTCCCACTAACTATATGACAGTTGTCATCCCCTCTTTTCTTTAGAGCTGCTCAGACTGTGGTGTTTGAATTGGCAATTGCTGACTCCATGGCATCAGGAAGCAAAAACTGAATCCTATGTCCCTTCTTCAATGAACTCCCAGCAAACACTGATTTGTGTTTCTCCTGGGTACAAATGGGTGCCACAGGCTAAACTTTCAAATGGTTATGAAAGTCCAAGCCATGCACAAAGACAGTGACCAGATCTACTAAAAAAACCCCACGCTGACACAGAAGGATGGCACTTGACCCCATCTACTGATAAATCAAAGGGCACCTCCCCATCACATGGTCAGTTTCCATGGAGAGCATGCAGCGGAAAAGACTTGCCAATATAAGGAGGGGAAAAAAGGTGAAGAGCTGGACCTGGAAGAGCCTCATAGAAGCATGATAAAAAGACAAAAACCACTCTGAGCAACTTGGCAACCTAAGAAAAAATTGCAGATACAAATGAACCAGGTCAGGCCAATGCCTTAGAAACCCATGGATAATGCTGGCAAAGAGAGATGCTAAGTCCAGGCATCTGAAAATGTGAGCAGACGTTTGTTAGTCACAGAAAGGAGCATCTCAAACTCCATATAAGGACCTGTTGGCATTTCAGTGGTACACAGGGACTATATGATTAAGAAAACAGGGACCTTCTTAAGGGTGAATGTCTGTCACGTAGAGTCAACTTCAAGTTCAACTGCAGCTGAACTAGTCAGGGTTTAAGAAAACCTGCTATGAGCCTGCCCTTCAGTGCTGTGATTTAAGAAAGGAGCTCCCTTAGCCCTGAGGGCAATCCCTACGACAAGAGCCATGACAATGACTGGTCACAGTAAGAGAGGGCGAGGGCCAGCAGCAGGAGCACATTCAGTCCCAGCACCCAGATCACACAGGGAGATCTTGTGCACAGTGGAACAGAGACAGTAACACACTACTGGCTTTTTGCAGTGAGGGGCGCTAGGGCTTTGTGAAGACTGAAGATCTAGCACAGCAGCTCTGGACAAAATTAATCCTACACCTAGGACAGACTGGGTATCCTAAGGAATGCTACGGACTTTAGAGCATGGGAAGTAATCCAGGGCTTTTAACAACTCCCACTGAAATAGACTGATAAATAAAGCCTGCTCTCAGCAGCAACTGAGGAAACTAAAGAGTATATGTGGGCTGTGTTACGTTGATTTTAAAAAATAATCAAGATAATTAAGTGGGAAATTAGGAAGACCTGGTTGATTACTAAGAAATTCAGCCTTAGATACAACCTACAAATTATTACAGGTGGGAATGTTTCATATTAAGTTGCAAGTATTTGCATTACACAATATAATCAACACTGCTACTTTACTACATTAATCCTTTCATTTTTGCAGTATAGCAGTGAATATGTTTTCTGAGTTTGAGCAGCCAGCTTTCATTCTTTTGAAATAGTTTACCAGAGTAATTTCTATTGTATCATTTCTAAGAGGAGAATAGCACGATGTTCTCATGCTCTCCAAAAGAATTTGCTATCACTATGACAGAAGGCAGTTTTTCACTTGCATAGAAAGGATTTGTTTGCATGGACAATGGATTTAGATATCTAAAAGGCTGTTTATTAAATTTTTTCTGTGAAGAGGGAGAAAGCATTATTTACTGCAGGTTAACAGTTTGCTAACAGAATAGTACCAGAAAAGGTGTGTGATTCTTTTGCCCTTTGAACACAAGTTATACTCATCCAGTAACACCCAAAATCCATCAATATTTGTAAAGTTCAGTAAAGTCTCTAGTAATTCTTTAAAAACTGTATTAAAAACATCAGTCTAAGAAGAAAGAAATCTTAGGGTAGGAACTCGTATGTAAATATAAAAAGAAAAATAAATTTGGAGACAGCACAAAACTGATTCTCTTCAATGGTAGTGATACATCCTGCAAAATCCTCCTCGTGGATTCAGTCCAGCCATGAAACATCACAATTTACTCTTTTATTTCCATTAACCTATCTGTAATTAAAGTGTTTTCTCTAGCTTTGGATGAATAAATTATTTTTAATCTCCTATATTAATGCGTGTCACGTGTAGAAGCAATACTGTGTGGTATCTATTTCCCAAAGGTTACATAAAATCTATTCCCACAGGTTACATAAAATTCTTGATTCAGGAGAACTAAGACACTCTGATATTCAGCCCCCACGAGACCCAATATAGTATTACAGGTTATGTCTTTTTTACTAGCCTCAAAATAAGGTTACTCCATCCAAAATGCCCTTTGGGAACAGTCACTGGTCCATCATAACTCCTGAAGTGTGTCTGGGAACTACTGAACAGACGAGTACAAGTACCAGACCTATGCCAAGACATTACAAGAGGAAATTGATTTCTGGCACACAGAAATCTCTCCTTCAATTGTTTCATTTCGTAATACAGCTGTGGCCCACATGGGAAAAGACAAATTAAAAATTATTCTTCCAGAAATCAACCTAGTTGTTCATCTACCACAAAATTATCACTTGTAGAAGTAATTTACAAAGCTTTTTCTCCGGAAGCATTGTAAAGTGGTGGATTATTGCCAATGTCTGAGAAAGATACTAGTTTCTGGAAGTCAAATCTGTTTCTTCACTATTTTGCGAGACTGACTTGGCAGTAAGAGAGAGGGAAAGGGCTCAGAAGACTGAGGTTTATGATCCAATACTGGAGCGTGGGAAATACCACCTCATTTGAGATTACTTCCAGAGCAACATTTTACCAAAATCATTTTCACCAAAATCTTCAAGAAGGGTTTGATTTTCTTCTGTTAGTCTTACCCAGAAGGAGAAATTTTCAAGCTTTAAAAGATGCTGAGAAATGCAATTACAGTCCTCTGCTGAGCCCAACTCTACCAATATCAACAAGAATAAAATCAGTAGTCACTTATGGATCTGTTGATTGAAGTCCGCTTCTTCAGGAAAGTAATTTATTCCTCGGCAGTAAAGCTGTCAGATGAATGAGAAGTCTCTAGTCTTTCAGTGTTTCATATATGACTAAAGTTTAGCAGTTCAGTAGAGCCCATTTGGTCCATTACATTTTATATGTAACATAAAACCTTTAAATATAACCACAGTTACCCTTGTCAGAAATTCTAGCTCTTCCTCTGTTACTAGATCTTAGAACTTCTATATGTCTTGTGGACTTATATAAGAAATGTTATCGAAAGACCAGTCCAGATTAAACTTAATGGTTTCCAAAAAATTTGGATAGTAGGTCATGATGAAACACAGAGACTCTGATTAAGGTTGATGACGGGTCACAGAGAGCTTAATCCTACCACCTTTACACAGCCAAGAACAATTCTGCTGCTGTTTCTGTAACATGAATATACTGTAACAAGACTACTCAGACCTCTCTACCATTTCTTTTTATCTTCTGTTGTCTTTTAATTTCTCTCTGAGGTCTTCCTTTGATTTTGAAAATCAGGCTGACTAAAGGCAGGTATTTTCTCCTGCATCAACAGTGAGATGATTTCCTCCCCTGACTCATGTTTCCAAGCAACAGGATGTTGGAACAAGAGTGCAGATTGAAAGGTGTCAAGCTTTTTTTTTTTTTTTGGCAACTAGATTCCAAGCCAAATTCCTTATATTAATCACTGAAATCAGTTCTCTCACTCACTGCAGAAGTAAATAACTGGGAAATGTCTTTATTCTCAGGAGTTTGCTGCAGAGATTAATACGAACACTTTTGCAATGAAATTCAATACAAGAAAATTCCCCCACCTACTGAAAAATCAAGGCCATTTCCTAACTGATCACTATAAAAAAGGATGAAAACAAACTTGGACAAATCAATGTTAAACCACCACAATAAAAACACTACTAAAAAGCTATTGCTTTCTTTTTTCTTCAGGCAGGAAATAAATCAAATTTTTTTAATGGATCATTCTTATTATGGATTTTTTTACATCCATTTTGGTCATAGCATAGACAACTTCATCTCAAAAAGAAAAAAAGTGTTTTCTTTTTTTTGCTGAAACTTTTCAACCGCAAAACCAATAAGCATTACTTCTGAGTGTTCATTTTTTCAATTAAAACATTACAGTTTATGCAGGGAACAGTAGCAAAAATAGCAAATGAATATTTTCTATAGAAAATGGAAAAATAATTTCCTGATATGTCTGCAAAAAAAAAAATCTCATACAAATTCAACTTTACATTGAACAAAAAAACTTTGCTGTGACAAAATCTAGAACAATCTAAGTTGTCATAAACTCATTAAAATCTAGAGCTATGCTGGGGCATCTGGACTAAGGCACATTGGCAATTAAGTGACAAGGAATCTGTGACAGCCTATACTGTAGTTTTCTGGGGAAACAGAAAACTCCAATTGCAATCAGGTTCTTTTTAATTAATTAAAGATGAAAGACTGTTTTGGTTTTAAGACACAGTTTGGTCTTCCTTTATGGCTACAGAAAACTTAAGCTTCCTTCACCCTAGTAACTTTTATGCCTACTCTCAAACCAGAGCTGATTTTTTCTGAGACATTTAAAGTACTGTTTTGCGCTAAAATGACGCTATATTTTATTTTATTTTAAATAGAATAAAAAATGCCAAAGTTCAAATTGCTCATAAGAGAAAATCCTTCGCTAAGAGCCATATATTGGATTACTATTCAAGTTTTAAAAAATCATAATCATAAGCACTGTTGGGACTGATGCCTGATAAAAATCTATTTGCAAAACAAATTCAGAAGAAATCTTTATTTAGACTCTTTCTATTATTAATCTACTTTAATTTTCACTGGAAATCTATTTTAGACATATTGATGACACTGGTTTTCATTTATTTGCTTCTTGTTTTAGTATGAACCTTCTTTTCAAAGACTTGTCATCCCTTTATATCCTGACAACTGAGCTAAAGACCCACTTGGTAAAAATAAATGTGAACTGGGTGATAGTCCAGTGTTGTATTAATAGTGCAGACTGAGATTAATATATGATATGGCAATAAATATATTTAGGCAATGGCACTTCATCCTGTAAATTCTTTCACATTCCTTTCTGCAAGATACAATGTATTCTGATGCAGATATCCTTGATTTTCCTACAGGATCTCATAAATTTTGCAGGTGTTACTGGGGAGAAAATCCCTTACCAGCAGCTTCCAGCATAGTGCAGCTGATTTACTTTTAAAATTCTTTACTATTTCTCCAGCACAGAACCCTGATCCTGAAGCTGGTCAGGCAGCACTGCCTTGGCTCCCATTTGGCTTTTGTGCGTTGCTTTGATCAGCTCCTGGCTTTGGATGAAAGCAATTCTTTCAGAGGCCACCTTCAAACTCTCTTAAAAAAATAAAAAAGAATTACATACATAAAACCAATTGAGCTTGTAAAGCAGCAGGAAGAAGCCAAGCAGAGGGAGGAGAAAGGGAGGGAAGGAGGTGCCACAAATCAGGCCTAGGAAGCAATGATCAAAGTGGTGACTGGAAAATTAGTAAAAAATATCCTCAAGTTGTACAGGTCTAGGGCGTTCCTGTAAGTGCAAAGGCTCTCTCACTATTACCTAAGGAGACACAACTCTCTTTCCAAGAACTGTCTCAGACATCTCCGTACCTTTGTGAACAGCCACTTGAGTTCTCAAAGTAAAGCAGTAGGAAGCAGATTGGCAAGGCAGGAGAGAGATGATCTTGAAATGCATGTTTTCTAAAGAAAATTCTAAGAAACCAGAACTTGGGGCATACTACTCTTTCTTTTGGTTACTGATGCTATAGAGTGTTTCCAAGAATCTTTTCCAAATTCAAAAGGGGTATACAAAGCGCAATGCTCTACTGATTGTCCAGGTTTGCTTTTTGAGCCATCCTCAAAACTAGACTTTTGTTTTTCCTTACACCAAGCCTCCAGACTCATTCCTACCCCTACCCCTCCAGGCTCACCCCTGGAAGCAGTGCAGCAGAGGTCTGTGGGGCAGCCACACACACATGGAAACCAGACTGCACAGCTTAGGCACTTTGGAGCTGTCTGTCAGGGCAGCAGAGGCAGAGCCAGTGCCTGTGGCAGTTCTCCAAGGATACACACAGAGTGCACAGGTTCAGAGGCTTCACCTCATTCACAGCAAATGAAAAACAGCTTGAAAGACAGCTTCACAGATTTCTACTGGCAGAGCACACTCTACTGTATCTGGGTCATACTTTCCATCTAATGAACAAAGAGTGGACACAAATACAATGGGAGCTGTCTAAAATGTGCCTCACCATCTGTGGATAGCAAATACATCTGTAGATGAGTATCACATTACAAAACAGATCTGAACCTCAGGGTTTACTCAATCAGGAGATCGATTGCACAAGTATTATATGTTGAAAATACATTAAATAAGAAACATTTGCAAGCAAAAAAATGCAATCCAAAGCATTAATCAAATATCTTTAATTAAAAGTATCAGTAGAATCCTCAAATTTAATTAATTTAAGAAACTGAACTTAGCAGTATTAGATCTGAGTTTCCTACGTGGAGAGCTTAAAAATTCAAGTTGTCTGAAGTTTTAGTATTTCAAAGTTTTCCTATGAGGAAATCACTCAAATCAAGGACAGCAAACAAGAGACAGAAAATGCAGACAAATTAATATATTTAAAACATTAATATTAGCTGTAAAATGTCTCATAAATATTATATTTGAACAGTAACAAACATAAGATGGTGTGAGTATGTTATGATACGTTAATTTTTTTATTAAACAGTAACAGTATTTTTCAGCATGGAAATGTGCAACAAATAAACATACTGTACCATACTGAAAGCATGTGCTCCTCAGTGACTTCCAGTAAACCACTCCTGAAGTTTTATATCCTCATTGCAGTGCTGAATACTTTACTATACTGTGGTATACTTTACCTGTGGTAACTGCCAGTGATTATTTCTTTGTGGAGTTTTCTTTTTTGTTTCATTTAGAAGAATACTGGCAAATTGCTGAGCACATTTAAGGCTCCTGACTCAGCACTGTGCGCAACTGAACAACTCAGTCAGGTCACCATGACACAAACACTCTCCTGTCACAGTAGAGCACAAGAAGGTTTCAAAGCTATCTATTCTGCAAGTGTGGCAAAAACTAAGTAATGAGACCACAATATATCCTGGCAAGCTGTTCTCCAATTTGTTTGCTGGCTATACGAAATGATAAATGGTCTGACTCTATGTCTTATTAATACAGAAGGGCTGTGCTGGGTCATGGTGTTCCCAGCCAGGCACACATGAATCTATCAGTCTGAAACATTATTATCATCAACAGTTTTGTTGGAGGCTTTTGGAAGGGTTCAAATGGTCTGGGTTTTTTTAAGAAATGAGGGTGTCCTTTTGTACTATATAGATATCAAAATCACTAAAGAAAGCAAAGTGCGTACTGTAGGTGTTTTGTTTTGTTAACAGAAGAAAAGGTTAACAGGTGAATGAAATCAGGAATGTAGCAATATTATCTTTGTCTTGGTACTGTGCCCATATCTCCTGTACAAAAGGATAGGAAATCAAAACAATATTTGAGAGAACATGTTCAATATAACGCTGGATATACCAAGAATCAGCTATTGCATCATATTTAAACAAACAATGTATCTTTTCAAGATTCAGCTAAAGTACATGTACAGAGAATGTTTCTGGTAAAAACATATTTATCAAACATCTCTTTAGGTAACAAGTAACTTCAGAAGATAAAAGCAATAATTCTGATAACTGAATTTTCTTTTTCTCATATCTCCAAGTCATGCAACGTTTGGATACATTTGATTTTAAACTCAGCTGAATATTACTGAAATGAGTAAAATCAAGCACTTGTCTAGGTTCACAGTTGAATTGAGTTTCTGTGTAACTTTATATGCAGCATAATAAGCTTTATATGCAGAGTATTTTTGGTACAGCTTGTGAAACTTCATTTTCACCCTTCACTCTCAGGACATGGTTTCGTGACTGGCTCAAGCTACTCTAAACTCAGGTTACTGCTGAAAAACAACGTCTCTCACTGTTGATTGTATATTTCCCCTCTGTTGTTCAGTGGCATTGATGTCAGCTGATATAACTGAAGACCAGTAGTTTTTGTAGGATCATGTTGTGCTAGATCAGATCCCTCATTTAGCTATGCATAAAGTATATGGCCATTATACATGCAAAAGAAAAGTACCACTACATGGCTAGGGAGGGTGGTGAGAACAGTATCTTTTTCTATAAAAATGCTTTAAATAACACTTCCAAATTTTAAAGATACACCTTCTGATTCCTCTGTAACATAAGAGGGGAAACATCTGAATTTTAAAGCCTATTGAAGAATTGTTGGGAATTTTGGTGATTTAGTGCTTTCACTGAAAACCATTTCCATATTAATTGAAAGTTTTCATTGTTTACTTGGCATTTTTTTAAATGTATGCTCTCTGTATATACTCAACATGCTTTAATTTTTGATTGGCCCTGAACTGGTCAGGTAGTTATAGCTGATGATCAATGTGGGTCTCTTTCAACTGACAGGCTCTACGCTAGTCTAGTCAATTTTATTCTTAGATTTTAGATGAAAGCATTCCATTTAAGAATGTGAAAAAGAAACTGTCCAGAAAGTTGTAAATAATGATTTAGGAGAGTGACTAGTATCTTTTTCTGTTACTATGGAAGTGAACTAGAAGCTTTATAAATGTTCTATATTTAACACCAAATACAGGATACCTCAGCCATGCATTTTCAAGTAGGGTACCAAATCATTTGGCCAAGAAATGGAGGAATGACTGACTGGTTTCCTATCAGCAGTGTACAACTGTGTATCTTCAACATATTAACTTGACCAAACTGGCACTTGAAATATTATACAGCCAAAGTTTAGAGAACTCCAAAAGGAAAACAAACATTGCAAGAAATAGATATGCATGTGTGTGAGAGGTGATTTTTGAAAGAGTCACTTTTAATAATTTACCAGGCCAACAAAAACAAAAGCCAGGAAATTCACCTTTTAAAGAAATGTAACTTGACTAATGCCAGGCAAACATATTTGGCCCATAACCGTAGTGCATTCACAAGTAAAATTTCTCTAGGATGCACTGCCCAGGATGTTTACTAGAACAAAGTTAGGATGCTGCAGTGTCTGTCTCTGACTTTGCTTTGTGGCTGGAAACACCACATCAATGTTAAAGAATATTAGCATAGGGTAGATGTTAAAGAAGAATATGTTAACCTGATATTCAGGAATGGAATGCAGAAAGGAAAAGAAGCCTGCCTGCTTTGGATATAAGCATGGAACAGAATTTCCAGAGGAGGAGAAAGGGCAAGAGAGCACAAAGGGCCCTATTGTGTTTGATTAGTAGCCAGAGCAGGAATTCCAGGAATGGGCAATGAGCATGGAGTTTATGTATAAGAGATCTTATATACAGAAGCAGTGAGAGTTTGTCATTATGCAGCTGCTGATACAACATTGACCAGAAAAGAGCGGCTCTGCCTGCTGAAATGAGCTGCTGAATCTGTGTGAAATGAGTCAGTAATGTCAGTGATGAATTGACAGAACCATTGTTAGGGGAAAGCTGATCATGTAATTATCCCAACAAAAGGTATGTAAAATACATACCTTGTACCCTAGGCATTAAAGAAGAGACTCTTATTTTACAAGACTCTACAAGGCATGTTTTTCACAGATTGAGAACACTGGAATAGAATTGAAACACAGCATGTAACTTGAGGTTATAAGCTCAGGGTTACAGATTTTCAAAAGTCTAAAGCACAGGTTAAAATATGAGCACAAACATCATAAATTGCATCAAAAACAATTTACCAGGACATGCATTTATAAGGCAAAATGAGGAAAGAGTTTGTCCCATGTGCAATCGGAAAGGAAAATTAAGATACGATTGTAAAGTTTAATGCTTTGGGTTTTTTTCCCCAAGAAGATGAAAGAAGGTTATTTATGATCAAATGACTGATTTATCCAGAAGCTTTAGCAGGTAAAAGTGGAGACTGTTACTTGAAAAGTCCCCCAGAACTTAGTATTTGAAGCATTCCACATGCAGACTGTGTATGAAAGAACTGAAACTGGATCCTGTCAATCAGAATGACTGGTTTAATTGCAAGACAACTATTTTTCTTCTCAAAATGCTTTTAAAATGGCTGTAGGCATACCTGCCGTTTGTGTTGATACAGAAATAATACTGGAGTGTGTATAAAATCTTACATAAAATAGCATCTATATAAGTTAAAAGCACATACCACACTGGTATGGAGGGTACTTATGTGGAGCCCAAATTGTCTCCTCCATGAGAAACACACTCAGTCTTGTACTTTAAACATGTACAAAAGGAGACCTTTAAGATCACCTAGAAATACAGACTGCAACTGAGCTGCCTAACCACAGGCATTGTCTAACTTTGAGGTGTTCTGGGTAATTCTGTCTGGATTCTGACTGCTGCTCCAAAGAAGCAGAGTTCTGAAGCAAGTCCTCTGTCATATGTGCCAGTCCTTTATGGACACCTCAGGAAAACCAATGAACTGGGTAAACCATGAAACCATGCACCTATATTTAGGCAACTGACTTAGACTCCATGTATCTACTGTTTCACTGGGCAGAATTTCCACTGTAATCAATAAAACCAAGGGATCTGAGAAAGATCTGAGAGATGATTCAGCAGACCAGCTGCCAGTGTTTATTTAGCTCAATATGAGCTGAGACTCCCTCCCCTAGCTCCACTGACCACACTTGGCTTCACTGACCACAAGGCACTGCAGCTGTAGCTGCACAAAGACCTCTACATTTAGGAGTCTTGGGGCTCAATTCAGTTGCTTACACAAAGATGTTTAGTGCTCTTTGATATGTTCCAGGGTATCTGAGACAGCAACACAGGTGCCACAAACACCTGTAGGAGACCATGCCAGGCAGGATTTCTGAGGGAATCTCAAATTGCAAAAGAAGCACATGAAAAAGACACAGAATCACATCCTCCATCTCAAACTAAATCCTACTCTAAATCCTAAGTCAAAACCTGGCATGTCTATGGGTACATCTACACTGTTAAGTGACTCAGCTTCCAGTTTGCTTCCAGCTCCCCATCACCTGATCACACTGTGTACACATTGGTATACATCCAGGCACTGTGCACTCAGCTTTAGTTCTGCAAGTAGTTAAATAAGGGCCTCCTTTCTCCAGAGACTGAAAAATTAAAATAAACAGGGTCATGCTGACCTCAAGGCAAGCAACAGACTTAATTACTGCAACAGACAATGATGAATCATACCTAAGCAAAGCTCGCATTCCTTTTCAATAGAATGCATTATTAATCAGACACATTTACAACTGGTACAACCAACACCGGAAAAATCCTTCCTTTCTTCAGGGCACAACAGGAATATTTCAGAATGTCACATCTGTTTCTTCATCGCTATGAACAGTCACAAGTGGTTGCTGCTTTCATGTCTTACCTACATTTAATTTTTATTCACACACTGCACAAAAGCATCCACCACATATTCAGTCATGCTGTATCTGTGTAAAAATCTTAAATGCATTTTCACAGACCATTTTTTAAAAACTTGAAAGCTACAGTCTGACCGATACTTCTGTAGCTATTAAAGACTCCAACTGTTCAAAACTCTCCCTTGAGAGGGTTCCTTCATCTGTAGTAATTGTCGTATGGGCAAAAAAGCCTCTGAACCTCCAGGCTGGGTAACATCCCTTTGAGTGCTTAGAAAAACAGCTCTTAAGGACTCTCAACTTTCTGCGCTCTCTTTGTGAAAGACCTCGCATGCCCAGCCATGTGATGGAGAATGCTGTACAGCACACTGGGTCAGGAGACAAGACGTGGCACCATCTTATACCTGGGGAACAGGCACATTACATTCTGCTGCGAACGTGAACTGAAACTAATTGAACAAATCCTGAGCTCAGTGTGTGTGATTTGATATGCCTGTGCTAACCCACTGCCTACCTCCAACTACTGAGACTGCAAGGATGCTATTCCACTGCAAACTACTGAAGATACTCATACCACCCCCAGTCATTGCCATGTTTTGTACCTATTTCCCAATTTGCCATTTAGGTGTATTTCCAAGCCCCACATATTCTTGGGAAGGAATCAAGTCTGTGTGTAGCCATGGGTGGCTTTTTTCACATTCAGTGCATCAAGAGAGGAACACGTTTGTCTGTTTGGAAGCCAAACAAATGTAACACAGTACAATTATACACACATCCACTGTACTACAGCACATCTTTCTATTTGAACATCTTACTTTAATTGCTATGAATCATTAGAGTTCTAATTTCTTTAGTTCACCTTCGGTTTATATATTTTTTTTCTTAAGAATTCTATCATCTGGTCACTTATAATACTAAAGAGCTTAGTGCTATATATTGGATGCATTAATTGAGAATGCTCACAACAGTATAGTTTTCAATCTCACTTAAAAACTGTATCACATTGCTTTTGAGAGCTACCACAATCTCCAATTTCTCTCTTTCAGATCATGGACTATGTATCACAATTCCTGGATATTTCAGTGATTATTTGATATGACCCTCACAGAATGACAGGGCAGTAAGGGTATCTTCTTCCTTCATTTTACTGACTGACATTCAGATTTACAGTCTGAAGTGAAATTAGCGTAGCTTCTATGAGCATCTGAATCTCTAATTACAAATTAAATCCATGCCAGGTAATGTTATCTAAATACTTTTGAGAGTCTGAGTCCAAAAATTTCAATCAATGTCAAACTGTAGAAAAGCTCAGATCTGAATGCAGCTCATTAAATATTTACTATTTCGTTTAAATGTAGGAAGACATATGGACTTTAGAGAAATCAAACATTCTATTTATGTAATTCTACTTGAAAAGCCTAACTATATGGCCACATAAAAACTATTTTCAAAGTAAGTTTTCTGATAAAAAAATAGGTATTTTTCCTTATTTGAGTAGTGCTAGAAATTCCCTGTCACTTTTGAATAACTATAAGCTGTAGATGAGGAAAAAGAAAGCATAAAGTTTTCACATCTCCTTTTGTCTGTCTCTACTGCTCCTTAATTGAGCTGCAATAAGAGCAGAGATCAAAATCAACACGAGCCAGCCATGTGCCCTTGCAGCCCAGAAAGCCAAACGTGTCCTGGGCTGTATCCAGAGCAGCGTGGGCAGCAGGGGAGGGAGAGGATTCTGTTCTGCCCTGGTGAGACCCCACCTGCAGCGCTGCATCCAGCCCTGGGGTCCCCAGCACAGGAAGGAGACTGCTGGAGCGAGTCCAGAGGAGGCCACAAAGATGCTCAGAGGAGGCCACAAAGATGCTCAGAGTGATGGAGCACCTCTGCCATGGAGACAGACTGGGAGAGTTCAGATTGTTCAGCCCAGGAGAGGAGAAGGCTCTGGGGAAACCTTAGAACACCTTCCAGCGCCTAAACGGGCATTAAAAGAAAGCTGGAAGGAGGCTCGAACATAGGGATTTTTCTAACATTAAAAACAAACAAACAAACAAACAACCACAACAGAACAGGTGTAGTACTTGCAAATAGAATAAATAGTATTAAAGACTGGAAATTCAGCTGCCTCTGTTTACTCATTACATAAAAACAACAGGCAGTTATTTCGACGAGCTACAGACATTATTTTGCAAACTTTGGATCCTTTTTCTCATTTTGTTCTTGAGAATCAATTAATCTTTAAGTTTTATTGTACCTAATTCAAAACACTACAGCCATTTAAACAAGTTTAGTCTATCAATTCACCTCATGCAAAAAAATATAAAGGGATGAATTTTTCATCATTTTCTCATATATTAACATAAATGCACTTTTCAACTGAACACATCAAAGTTACCTCGTGTGAACAGATTACAATGTGAAAATACTTTCATTAAGCTACCACCATATAAAATCTCATGCAGTTTCCAAGGCCTCAAAACTTCACTTTAAACAGAATACGGAGTGTCAAATTGCAAAGGTCCTACAAAATCTACTTTAGTTTAGCATTCTGAACAACCAAAATGTGGTGCTGCAATAGCATAGTGACTATATATGATGCTGCTGACCTTTGGAAAAAGTAGTAAAAATTTTTAAAAGGCAAGAATTCATTATAAAATTACATAATTAAGTGTAATGTTTGCTCTTTTATTCTCAGTATTTATAAAAAAGCCATTCTGGATGCAAGTCTGCCAGAATGATAATAAATTTGTCAACAAAATTAGGACTCAATCTGACAGATGTGTGATTTCTGACATTATACTGAAAGCAATGTTAAAATCTTTAACATTTTTGACACCTCATACTACAGAAAAGAAGCTGGAGGGGAAACACTGTCATTATGACATTTTTGCCTTATTTGACATTTTGTCTTGTTCTTTTTTGAAATCATGATTGCATGTTCTGCAACACATATCCAAGAAGTATTAGTAGGAAAGGCAATCCAGAGCAATAGATCTATTAAAAAAAAAGCAGTACAAATTGCACATAGTATTATTTCAGTTGGTTGATCGTGTCCCACATTTTTCAAAAATGCTGGATATTGCTCTCACATTTAAGTATTACCCATTGTACGTTGTCCCTGCAGCAGAGAACAGTCTCTCATGATCGAGAGAGACTTAAAGAACAGCACTCCTGTGACTGGATGAAAGAATGGAACAGCACTCTAAAAAGACAGCAGGAACAGCACAAAATGGTATGTCTGAAACACCACAGCTGGACAGATTGCACCAACTGACATGTTAGGAACAAGCTTTTATGTAACAGCAAATTTCTTGCCTTTAATGGGTGGCTCTTACACAACTGCCAGCATTTATTTTCCCCTGTAATTATGCATGCAGTATATTTTACATACACATATCATTTGTCCAATAGCAGTAATCATTTCATATAAAAGAGTTTTTTCTAGACATTTGATAGAGGATCTTTAAGAAAAATATTGCAATTTATTGAATAATTTGAAAGGGTGAAGATGATGAATTCAGAAATGTAAGCACAAGATCAGCAGGAAACAAATTTACACTTCTAATAAAAACTTTGAAAGTTGCAATTGTCTTTGATTCTGAGTAGTTCACCTGCATGAAAAATAAAGAAAAATATCCTATCAAAGGTACCAAAACACTACCTCTATGACAGAATATGGGATGAACTATAAATGAAGAGTTCTCAAGAATTTATCCTATGCAGGGAAACATGAAAAATTACTGAGGAATAATAATAACTATTGCATGTCTACAAGCTGTCTTAGACTCAGGAACATCATCTCTGCCTAAAGAAAAGTATGAGTCAAGCCTGTAAGAGGGCCCAGGTCACTTTCAGGCAGAAATATTACCCTTCTTCATTGTCTCCTGTGCCAAAAATTCTGAAGTAGAAAAGGTAGGAATAACTGGTTCACAGAAAATAACCCTACCTCTTCTAGAATTCTGTTATCTAAGTCACTCTTCCTAACACTCTGACTGATGACTTCTTTCAGTGCTTGACATAATGGACTTGGAAATTGTACAGTATTATCTTGGCCTCATCATCTCCTGCATTCAATTACCGGTCTATATACTACATGAATAGCATCTTCCCATTAAGGTGATATCCTTTACCAAAGCAGAGCTTTACAGAACTTTCTCTGATTGAATAGGTTTTTACTTTATAAGCAGTTTTGAAGCTTTGCTTCCTTCAAATAAATTCTATGTATCACTTTGGTTTGGGTTTTTTTCACACAACACTGTCCCAATATGCTATTAAGAAGCTGTTTTTAAGCAATAGCTACATTCCAATGATGGGTAAAAATACATCAGGTGGGTAGGAACTACCTGTGCACACATACCTATTAATACCTAAACACACATACACACATACACAAGCAGAGTCTTTATCAATGCATAATACAACACTTGCTTATACTGTAGTTTCCTTCATTGATTGACATTCATCACTCTACTTGCATGACCTCACAAGAATTTTGCATAAAAGGCAAAGACAAAATATGTCCCTCATGCAGAAATATAACTTCTAGTTACTGCTATTAGTCGCTTCTCTGTATGTCACATTCAACAGCCCTTAGTGATAGACTCCAGAGAAATGAGTTTTCAGAAAGCACATACAGATGAAGCCCCTGCCATTAGCACTACTGGACAAGACAAGCACTCCCACTCAGGTGAGGTTGCAGCTTCTCAGGAACCCCACCCACTTATCAGCTACATACAAACAGTGACTGTTGCCCCTTTGCCACCTCTATATTGCTACATAAAACCAGGCCACTGGTTGTTCTGTGGCACAGTCCTGCCCACTCCCTTGAATACACGTAGTGCCCTGTGGCTTTGTGGGCATATTAAGTGTGGTTTGACTCAGAATTTTGATTACTGCCAGGGCTGTGTTGCAAGTCATCACAGCGGTGCTTTCACAGCATGGAATTGAACGGCTGTGAAAATGCTGTAGTGGGGAAAAGCTGCTGGGACAGCATGTGAGGTCCATGTGCTCTGGGAACAGCCCCTGGTCCATGCCATTCCCAGCACAAGCACTGCCTGAAGACTGTTGACTGCCACAGGCCAAAACTACCAGGAACCACTCTGACTGGACGTTCCAGCTCAGGCTCACCACAAACCACCTTACTAGATTTTCAGACTCTGCCTTCAAGTCCATGTGCACTCTGGTCCCAGTTTTCCCTTCTTTGTCCTACTTTCTTTTTTTACTCACTGTCTTTTTAAAACTTTTTACTCTCAATGCCCTCCCCAAAAATTATATACATACTCTACTTCCACCTACCTCTTCTTTCCAAGAATTGGAACATTCAACAATGAAACAATTAATACTGGCACTTGGACACCACTAGGCTTTAAAATTATCATTGTTAAAAATATTAAGAGGTTGCATTTTGAGACTGTTGCAAGCCTGAAGACACTATAATGGTATTGCTGTTGCACATATACCCATGTAAAAAGAGACATTGTTTTCTTTACCTTTAAACTTCTTACATTAAGTAAATACAGGAGAAAGATGAATATCTGATTCATTATAATAGTAAAGCTTCTACATCAACTCCTCATTTTCTGTGGGTAGCTTGTCCAAACTATGATTTAAGCCTCCCTGCCTTTGGTTACACACAACACTATTGAGGGTGATGCTATTCACGC
Organism: Nicator chloris; assembly: GCA_013400495.1. NCBI lineage: Eukaryota > Metazoa > Chordata > Aves > Passeriformes > Pycnonotidae > Nicator > Nicator chloris. The sequence goes on from WAAE01013787.1 coordinate 20,612, forward strand.
CACTCAGCAGCAAATTTCTTTAGGCTATTCCCATTCTCTTCACAAACAGTTTCACAGATTTTATGTGTATCCTTATTAGTTTATATATTTAAAATTGTTTTTACTTCCTCTCTCTTACTCTGTCCCATGCACTGTGCAGTATCAATGAGCACTGACTGTATTCTTCATTTTCTGAGGGAAGTCAGACTAGACATGAGATTCAGCACACATTAAAGAGAAAAGCTAAGGAATAACAAGCCCTGATTTAAAATACAGAAATTATTTTAATACGGAATTTAAAATACAGAAATTTTAAAGACAGAAACCTCATCTTAAGGGAGCTGATACAGTTTGTTGCAGTGTCATCCAAACTTAGGCTGCAACTTCTCCAAACACAAAACATGTGTTATCCAGCAGCATTTGCTTTTCACTTTTTTCATATTACTCAAATTCTTGTGCACTCTCCCATGGTATGTAACAGGTTTCCCATATAATTCTTTCTGATAAATTTGTGACAGAATGAAAAGATATTAGTAATCAATACATCTCTAGATATCCACAATCAAAATTCTTCTGAACGACTGTCAGATCAAAAACTTGCTAAACACCATAGGAAACCACTTCTTCAGAAATTGTTGTAAAATTCAAGTTTAACTATTTAATCTAATTGTACCATATGAAAACAAACAAACAAACCAGAAGAGACGCAGTAATAAGTAAGCCATTTATTCATTTCAGTTCTGTTGCATGATAATTCCAATAGCTATCCTGCTTATTCCATGAGGAAAAACATTGAATCATGGAATCACAGAATGTTTTGCATTGGAAGCAACCTTTAAATGTCATCTAGTCCAACCTCCCTGTCACAAGCAGGGACATCTTCAACTTGACCATGTCACTTACAGCACCATCAAACCTGACGTTGAATGTTTCCAGGGACAGGCACCTACCATCTCTCTGGGCAATTTATACCAGTGTTTCACCACTTCCATCAAAAAAAAACACCTTCTTTATATCTAATCTTAATCTAACCTGTTTTTTTAAAACCATTACTCCCTGTCCTATCACAACAGACCCTACTAAAGTTTCATGCATTGAACACTCCATCCATCAAATCCATCAACCCATCAATCAAATCCGTACCTCTCCAATTAATAGAGAAGGACGTTCTTCACTCATTGAAAATATTCTCTTGTGAAAAGTTAGGGATAGAGAAGTTTGCAAAATCAGGATGCAACTATGACAAGAAAAAACCACAGGTATAGTAAGAAAAAGGTTAAAATCCTATAGGAGATGTGATGCTTTGTTTTCCATGTTTTTTTTTTCAGAAGTAACACTATATGAGCTATTGTAAAATATATTAACTATGGAATACATAGTAACCATGTTCATGATCCATACTCTAAAAGTGAAAAGCCTTTGGACTCTCAGAGTAGCAAGGAAAATTAACACGACCACGTACCCTCTCTGCGGTCACTCAAGCACACAAGCAAATCTGTAGCTCTTCATCTTCTTTACTAAATGAGGGTATAGGAAGGTAGTAATTATGAGGCATCTTAGCAACCCCAAATGCCAGTTTTCAAGTGCAATATCCATCCAAATAAATAACAATTATCCCAGCATATCTGTTACTTGTTATAAACTTTAGCGTAGAACAGTGATATTATTATCCATGTTGTCCCAGTTAATTCACAGGTTTATATCAAAGTTTTATCTTCAGTCCTAAACTACAGTAAAATGAAGTATGGCAGAGAAACACATGCTCCTTAGATCATTTCATTTCAGACTTTCAAAAACACACTGCACTTACCCTTTTAGCTATATTTAAACATGTCACATAGCCACGTGCTGAAAAATTCCAGCTCCGACTTCCTCTATTTATTTTCCTCTATTCCTCTATTTGTGCTGTCAACCAAACAGAAACTTTATTTTTAATACTTACATTACCATTTGGTTTAAGTATCTTCATATTGAGTTCATGTAGTTTTCTTATGACAATAATGCAATTATATGTATTTATGTGGTCTAATTTTATTAAAGATATCAAATACATTCTAATTAATAATATACTCTTAGCAAAATATGCACAGCAGTGAATCTTAAAAACCGAGTTTATCAAATATTGCTAGAGACTGATCCATAGCCAGAAATTGTTCTGAGCCCTCAATCCTGTGAAGAATGTTTTTTACATTGTGTCTACTTAGTTCAAGAATGACAGCAGCATTGCATAATGACACAGGCACTATCATTGGCTCTGAATCAGCTAAAAAACCCCAGAGTTTGGTTCACAGGAATCAGCAGCACAAGCCCATTTCTAGGCTGCCTTCCTCTCTGTTAATCCCTGTTTTACGCTTAATAAGCTCTTACATGGTTCAGAACCAGATTATTACCCCAGCAGTTCACCACTAGAATTTGCAATATCTCTTTGCAAAACTGAAAGTTTAAAGAGCTAAAAAGAAATCCAAAATTACAAGAAGCAAGAAGTATTTTTTTTCTCATAACATTTTATTGCATTTAGCACAACAGCTTACAATAGCTGTTCCTTCACCAGTATACTAAAAGGGTGAATGGATTTGAAATACATTATCTTGAAAATTATGGCATATCTCTTTCAGGCATCAATATTTCAAGCATGAATTGCATGAAATATCAGCTCCTTTTTGTTTTTAAAAATACTCCAGTACATAGAATACATGAGTACAACCAAACAGAAACATCCCACAAAGCAAACTTCTTTGCAAGTGTTAAAGGAAGGTAGGGGGTTTGTTTTGTTTCATTTTCTCAGACCAGTTCTTCACAATATTTCCAAAAAAGGCAAAAAAAGGAAGTCTTTGAAACGAAGGTCTCATTACATACACATTATGAAAAAAAACATTAAAATTGATTTTTGGATGTGCAGTGTCTGATTTATAGGCTTGACTAATCTGCGTTTTTGGAAACTAACAGACTGTTTTACTGGTTAGTGCAAATGTTATTGATTTGCTTTCTTGCTGAATTAATAGGACTATGATAGGACAACTCGCTTTCTCAGCTTTCCCAATGTTTTCCTGAAAAGAGGCCCATTACATGGCAGGGGGCAAAGGACAGGCCTTGATAACACTGTTTAGACATTTCTTTGATGTCCACAGGCATCATCCTTGACAACTGACCACCAAAGACAAAAGAGCACTCTCAGGCAGCTGGAAATCCCAGCCATTCTTCTCACCACCTTTTGATATCCCAAGGCTTCTATACCCTGACCTCTGTACCCTGACATCCTTATTTGAAGGATGGTCAGAAAAAAATTGTTTCCAAATTTAGCCAATAAACTAAGGATTTGTTTTGCTTTCCATAACTGATTCATGTCCTAATGTACCTGTGGGAACACCAAGAAGATTTTACAAAGAGAGTAGAAGGAAAATTGTCAACAAGAAAAAAACCCTTTGATTTTCTGGTTTTGAAACTACTCTCAAATATCTGCCTTCTAAAAGCCAACCACCCTGTCTAAAGTGCCTTGACATTGTCATCATGATGCCTGTGAACATGTACCCACAGTATTTCTACCTAGTTAGTATCATACACTTTTCTACTTCTAACACGCAGATATTGTTTGCAGACACAACTTCACTCAATAAACATATACCTTTTAAATTATGTGCATGCTCTATGTTAAGGACTGAGATTAATTTCTGTACATTCATTTTTTAAAAAGAAATGTGATTTTAACATTTTTTCAAACTGTTTCGCTTTCTACACACCTGTGTGATTGATAATTGGATCAGTTTCCCCATTTTTCAGAGTATTTAGAGAATAATTTTCCACAAAACTACCAGTGATTATCATGGGTGCTTTTAGACAGTTTCATTTTTCACCTTTCTGAGGGACTGAAATTGCACAAAATGGTCAAACAGAAATAATATACATCCAGCCAAAACACAGGAACTCAGGCAAACACCTAGAGAAACACCCTTCTCTCCTTTATTATTACAGGAGGTGCTGCTGAAAACCCACTCTAAATATATAAGTGAAATCACATATACAACTCTTAACAAGACCAACCTACTGACAATCCATATGTATGCACAAATTTGGAGTTAGCCAAAGTAGTGTCTATATTCAGTCTCTTGTGCTTTGGCACCAATTTCTGTAACACACCGCTAAAATACTACCCTGCCATGAAGTTCTTTAGCTTGAAATGAGAACGAAGTCTGGTCCAAAATGTGATGGATTTCACAGTATACAAGCTCCTAAACGATCTTTAGTTTAATAAACTATGCCCAAATGGTAAATTGTTTAGCATTGGGGTTTTTTTAACTGGCTTCAATACTTGTTTTTTCCTACACTGACAATATTCCTCCTAATTTAAAAGTCAGTGATGTACCAGTGTTAATACAACAGATATAGGACAACAGATAAAAGTCGACATTTTAAAAATCAAACTATTCATCATTTATAATGCAAACACTGGGATTTATACTGCTTGTTTTAAAGCCAGTTCTAAATCACCTATAATTATCTACTCAGCTCAGCCAATGTTTATTTATTTTAATGTTTGCCAGAAAAGAGTGAAACTGAATTCAGAAAAGGAATGGTAGGGGATTCAAACCAAGAATCTTGACACCTTTAAAAACTCTCTTCTCCTCTATATTAGTTTACTACCATAAAAAAATAAGGCATAAAACAGCAAGGAAAAAAAAGTAGCAAAGAGGGAAAAAAGATGTGTTTTTAGAAAAGTTTTAGAATTCATAGTTCTCAGACAAAATGCTGATGATAGCCACATAAAGGGCTGTTCGAATTGATCTTTCTGATTTTGGTGGGTTTTGAATTAAACCAGACCCCAAGGATTTCTGTTCAGTGATAGATCCTGATGATTTATGCTCAATGTTTAATCTCATTATTTTAAAAATAAATTGCATGTGTTTAAACAGAACAGGAGGCCTGATTCTGAATCAGTATAGAGCCCTCAGAGAAGCTCTGGCAAGAATGTAAAACAGATAAATCTACATCAGGGGGAAAAAACCTAATGAACTCCAAATCTATAACTATTTTCATTTAACTGAATCCTGACCATGGATAACACAAACTACCTGTGAACAGGCATCATGTATACAAACCTAAGGTCATACCTATGTAGCAAGAGGAAAATACTGAAAAATTAGTGACATAAATTAAATGCACTCAAGGCCATCAACAAATCTTCCAGCTCTGGCAGTGCCCACTGCAAGATTACAATCTATTTTATACAGGCTCGTTACTGCTCTGATGTTGGACATTATTGCCCTGCCAGTTTTACACACATTGTTTTCCCTGTGAGTAATCTCTGACCCTCTCCAGTAAAAAAAAGTTAACACTGTTATAGCAATAGATCTTCACCAGCCCTAATTCATTTCAAGCAGAATGAATTAGGAGCCATGCACAGGAGCAGCTCAGCTGGCACAGTCACCGCTCTAGCAGAAGTGCAGTAAGGAGTTCTTAGGGGAGGAACCATCTCAGCCAGCACAGTTGCAGTCAGAAGAGGAGGTGTGAATAAAGCCTTAGTAAAACACACTAGCTTTTCATGTGCATGCATTTATACACAGCCCTGAGTGTTGGCAAATTCTGTGAGTGCAGCTACACTTAATTCTGATGTAGGTAGAACATACAAGGAACACATTATTCCTTTGCACTCCTGCTGTGTCAACTATTCTTTCTCCATTGTGACATCATCTTTAGGAGTTTCCAGACTCTCTCCACATAACCTAAAATAAAACAACTGTGAAAGAAATTTCTAATTGGATATATCAAAAACTGCACCTTAAAAGGAAAGGTTTTTTTCATCTTGGACCCACAGAAGCACACAATGGAAAAAACAACCAACCAAACCTCAGAAAGCTTTCCCCGTAGGTTAAGATCTCATTTGCAAAGTTTAAAGGGATCATTCCAACTGAGTAAGATTTAGCCTGAATTTAAGATTAAGTTTGAATTCAAGACAGCCTTTTTTTCTTTAGGAAGTGAACACAATGCCAAAGAAAGCAAATTACATGCAAACGCAATGCCACCTAGCAGTGAAAACACAGTGAATCAGTACAGCTAATTCAAAATGGGAATAGCACCATCCATAAAGCTTTGTTTTCTTGCTGCCTCCCTATACACTATTACTTCACACTCAGACTGACCAGTCAGCATGACCTTACACCTCTGCTGCTACAAGCCTGTGTCCCAGGGAGAGATGCCAGGCCTTTATGTCCAGGGCTGGAGAATCGCCTGCATTCACACTGCAGGACCATGTTCACATCACCTGATCCTGGGCCAAGGTGTCTCTGGGCCTCATCTGGGCCTCCATGGCCCTGACATAACTATTTGTGTGTGGTCTTTCTCCAGTCAGTTTAATTTCATTATTATGCAAGCTGTATTGAAGCTTTTATCAGAGAAGCATTTTTTGGCACAGAACTAAAAGCATGTGATACATGAACGGGGATGTTGCAGCACATTAGACACAGGGTAAGAGACCTACTTCAATAGTATTAGAGAATCACGTGGGATTAGAGTCATAAGTAATTGTGTCATCCACTTTGCCAAGTGGGAGCAGTCTTTGAAACAAATTAGCTCCAGAACAATGCTTAAGTTTTGCCTTGGAGGGAAATCATTGAGCTTCTGTTAAAGAGAACCCAAGAGAGAACACTATTCTCACAGTGAACATCGTCAGTGGGCTGAAACCTGGGAATGAACTCAAGCCAAGTCACCTGCCCCCTTGCTGCACTCTTTTTCACATCAACTTACTGATACTACCAATTGGATCCCTCAGCTGCCTTTGCCTTTCCCTTGTGCATATGAAATGCTGGCTATATAACAGAAAGAAAAAAAATATAAAATAAAATAAAATAAGCATCAGAATGTATTGGGAAACTTCATTGGATAAAAGAAAAGAAGACATACTAAAATCTATAGAAGACTATGCACAATCACTGCCTGAGATGTACAAATGTTGGTATTTTAACAGAAAAATGTAACCTGACCTTTTGAGATTGTAGGGATCCTCTAAGGCAGAGTAATAACTAAATGCTAGAAATGCATAGGTATAATGAAGCATTTGCCTTTTATGGGTATTTTAAAGTCATTACGTAGATATTTGTTAGGGACATCTATTTTATAACATATGCAGTGAGAAATTCAGTAGAAGACTTCCATTATAGCTGGAGAATATTACAATTTTCTAAGTGCTCTACTAATCAGCCGAACTGCAAATAAAGACATGTCTCTCCTTTGATTTGTACAGTACCTGGAATCATTAGATTCCCAATATGGGAAGGCAGCCCATTGGACAAACTGAGCCTCCATACAAAAACATCCACATGCATAATGATGTTATGGCTTCATGACTCCGAAGGATGGGAGCACAAAATTAATCAGATGAAGCAATCTTCTACATCATACAAAACATATGTGAACTAAGCTATAGAAATACATGGCAGGAGCATATCACAAAAAAGGAATAATCGGTGGAGCAAAGACAGGTTCATTAAGGACGAGTGGGTCCATTAACCAAAGAAATTCATTAACACAGCTATCTGAGCTGGTATGAGTAAAACCAGTTTTTGCATCAGCAACCCAATGTCTGCTTACTAATCCCAAGAAAAAGACAGCATTTCCCTTTGATTCTGTCACCAGTGCTAAGCACATCTTCCCAGAAAACAGTAATGCTACCTGATTTTCTAGTTGTTCCTCCTATTATTTCTCTGAACAGGATCTTTTTTCCCTTCTGTATTAAACCTCTGCATGTAACAGTTGAACTGGAAGATGTAGGATTGTCAGTGTACAGATTGCTTGTAGATCAGTACATTAAATTAACAGCTTGCCAAAAATTCCCACTTCCACCTTCCCAGCCCACTAAAACAAAATATGAGTAGGTTTGATTGAAGAGGAAGTAAATGGCAGAGGAATTAAAGATATATTGAGCATGAACTTGGAAACTCAGTTTGCAAGATAGAAGTGGTTTAGGGCAAAGTAACTGAAGGTCTCCTTTATTAAGGCCTCAAAGACAAAAGCTTTTAGCCATGAGTAGCTATGACGGAGCAGCTGTAGAAGCATGCACGCACTTAAGCCAGGGTCATTTACGTAAGTTAAAGCACATGTTGTCTGTCTAGGCTGTAAACTGTTGTTTATTTACAAATTATAAAAGAAACAGTGTATAGATCAAGTTGAGGCCACAAACATATCGGTGCTAATCTTCATCAGTGGGCTACTGTAGGCAAATAGGACGTACTCTAAAAATTGAAGTTGTTATAGTTCTGTTCATTTCATGCCTTTCTTAATTTTCTTGCTGCATTAGGCATGGAGAAAAAGATAGGTTGTCTTTAAGTTACAATACCGTGAAATTCCCAGCTGACACTTCAAAGATGCTCAAGACAGTTACATAATTTCTATTTCATACAGAACAAAAGTCACTGTCATTTTGAAGACAAACTTCTCATGAAGATTCTTGTAAGATGACAAAGTGAGGGCTTAAAGAGTACATGGGGTGTCATCAGGCTGGCAGCCAGTCACCCATAGGGTTCAACAGGGCTCAATTTTAGGGCCAGTGTTATTTAATATTTTTATAAATCATCTAGACACAGGAGTAATTTTGCTGAAAAACACAAGAGGAGCTGTGGAGTCAATCAAGGGTCAAAAGGCCTTACACAGAGAGACGCAGAGATTAGAGAGCAGAGCAATCACCAATCCAAGGAAATTTAACCAGAGCAAGTGCTGGATTCTCCATCTAGGATGAGGCAACCCTGGTTAACCATACAAACTGGGGAGAGCAGCCCCATGGAAAGAGATCTGGGGGTTTGGACTAATGGAAATGTGAATCTGAGTGTGCTCTGGCAGCCCAAAGGGCCAGCCATGCTGTACGAGGCACAGCATCACCAGCCACAGCAAGCCTGTCAATGGCAGTGATTGTCCCTCTGTGACCGCATTAGTGCACCCCCACCTCCAATGCTCTGTGCAATTTTGGGTGCCTCAACTTAGGAAGGACATCAAACTATTAGGGTCTGTCTAGAGGAGGGTGACAAGATGGTGTCAAAGGCAAGACTTTTGAGAAGTGGCTGAGATCGCTTGGTTTGCTCAGCCTGGAGAAGACCGAGGGGGACCTCATGGTACTACACAGCCTCCTCAGGGTGGAGAGCGGGGCCAGAGGTGCCAATCTCATCTCTGCTGAGCACTGAGAGGTCAACAGGGAATGGAACGAAGCTGAACCAGCCTCATGTTGGACATTAGGAAAAAGTTCCTCACTGAGAGGATGGCTGGACACTGGCACAGAGTCACAGCACCAAGCCTGACAGAGTTCAAGGAGTGTCTGGATGATGGTTTTAGTCATATGGTTTCGTTTCAGGTTGTCCTGCGAGAAGCAGGAAGTTGGACCTGATGATCTGTATGGGTGCCTTGCAAATTCAGATATCCTATGATTCTATGTTTTTACTATATATCTTCTTTCCTGTGATGTTAATAAACTTCCTACAAATAATTTTTCATTTTTATTTACTGCATAATTATATAAATATATCATCAACATAATTATAGATTGCTTTGAAGTAAATGCTGTGTGCTGCTTAAGTTAAGCTGCTGTGCTGCTTAACTAGAAAAAATGTCTTTTCTTCATATAACGCTCAATCAGTATTTATATTTTACAGCATTTTTCCTAAAGTATACAATATCTAAATGACAATTTTCTTTGACTGTTTCTTCTGAGATATAGCACTGGCAATGTTACTTCTTAGACTTCCTTTATTCCTCACATAAGTAATTAAGCATGAAAGGCAGCACATGGATAATGGCAAATGAAGGCAAACCGAAAACAAAGCAATGATCTTTGGAATCCCTAAGTGTAATCATAAAGGTACAGCTACAAATATCTGTAAGATGAGCATTAGTGATATATTTGAATTTCCTTAGTAAATTACGGTATTTCCTGCCACAGTCTGCCTAAAAGAAGTTTTAAAGATTTAGTCAGATTTCCCAACTGACTGAATCATTAACTATAGTCTCCATGGGAAAAAAGTGAAGAAATATTCAGGTGGTGTTCAGGAAGCAATACTTTCCCTGTGTACATGTGGAATACATGAATGCAGGCATGTTTTTGTGAAAGTAGGCACGTTTTCATGTAGATTTTGGTTGGTGGTAGTTCTACTAGCCTTTTATGCCCCTCACGCAGTTTTTTTCACATGAAATAAAATCCCTGGCTGTGCCTGATCTCAGCTGAGAGTAAGTAAATGCTTTATTTTGTATGAAGGTGAAAAAAAGGAGTGAGAGATCACTTATCATTCACCTTGCAGGTTTTGTATTCATTAGAAAAACTACAATCAATAAGAACCAAAGGCAATTTTCCCCTAAAGATAACTATGTCTAGCATCACTAGAGGGTCTGGGAGTCTCACAGGCTTTGATTTATTACTAAGAATCACCTTTGAAAGTTTCAACTTCCTAATCCAAATTCTGCTTTACTTAACTCTTGTGTAAAATGCCCTTTTATTTTATACAAAACTATATCGTTTTTTTCATGGTTACTTTTACTGTGTGCAATTTCCATAAGCTTCAAATGCAGAAAAATTGCATATGTCTGACTTTGCCACTTTTCACATTTTATACAGCAATCTCTTCTGGGTTTTGGGGACAAGTGTTGTTTTATTAAAAGAGAAACTATGAAAGCCAGTAATTTCTTATACAGAGTACATTCTTTTGGTTTAAAAAGAAATAACAGAATTCAAACCATTGTTTTTAACTTGTTATTTCACATTAGAAAACTCTTTCCTTAACTTTGTGTATATTATGCATAGTTTTCTTGAATAACATGAAATCTCATCTGAGAAATTCAGACCTATTGTATCCAAAAACACACTACCCTAACAAGGTATTTAAATACAGACACAAATAGACAGTAGACTTGAGGCATAAGTGAGAAGAAAAACCCTATATTCCCAATACCAAGGAATACAGACAGTTTTAAAAGAAAATAATAACATTGTGCCTAAGAGACATTCGTAACACAAAGATGATCACAGCCTGAGTGAAATTCCATCCCTAAATAATTCCTTTCTGGGCTTGTGCTTATTACGTCTTCTGCCATGAGCTAATCTCACGTGACAGGCCTGATCCAAAGTCATTTGAAGTCTATGGAATGTCTCTTCCTGACTTCAGGGAGCTTTGCATCCAGCCCTTATAAACTTCAAGAACAATACAATTCATGGAAAGTTGTTTTAAGAGAACAATAGCTAACTATTGTCTAAGTAGAAAAGAATGTTAGCTTCAAATGAAATTTACCTGCAATGGTAGATTTGTGTTAAGCTTCTTTTATTACTGTTTCTTTATGCATCTAACACAGCTAAAATGTGCCAAAGTGAGAACATGTCATTTCTTTAACAGAAGCCACAGAAAATCAAAACTGTACTCAAAACCAAAAAGAAAAGTAAAAATAAAAATATCATTTTGTACATAGTACATTTAGGTTTTCTAAGGAAATACAAAATCTCTTTTAAGGCCTCAATTAATTCAATATTTTCTTAAAAAGCTGTACATTAAGGACAAAACAGAACAAGAGGTTTCAAAAATGTATCAGTTGTTCCTGAAGCCAGCAAACCAAAAGATAGAATAATTTAAAAAAAAGAAAAAAAGCAAAGAAACAAACAAAAACAAACAAACAAACAAAAACAAACAAAAAAAACCCACCAAAGCCAAACTAGTTGTATAAGCAAGGGGGTGGGCTGACAAGAAAGCAAGTTGTTTTTTCTTTTATAATAAAAACCATGATTGTCTACTAACTTAAGTAAATTTCAAAGCTAGAGGTGACAACTACTACACCAGACATGATGAGCAGTGTCAGACTGTCATTTATATTCTGAAAATATTAACTGATATAAGCCCTGATATAGCAATTAAGATCATTGTAAAATCTGGTGGAAGAGAAGTCCCACTGCTGTGATGTGGCTTTTCTCTCATTTATAAGAAAAATGAGGCAATGTAGACCAGTACAGACCCTGATGCTGATCTGATGTTCACTTGTACCAGTAAATTTACACTGACAAAAAAGCAAATTTACCTAGCTCTACCACCTCCAAGTTCCCAATGCACCAGAACGGTGCTTCTAATTTCCTCCCTCACACATCAAATCAACTCACTACACCTATTTTAGTTACCTAATGTTGAGATGAAAACACAGAAACATCCAATTAAGCACAAATATTCCAGAATGTCCAGCTTCAGAGAATGATTCTGTTTCATAGAAAAAAAAAAATTTAAAAATTGGTCCTAAAGACTCTCATTCGTAAGACATACAAACCACTATTAATTTTCTCTGTAGGTGATTCTACATGTTTAACAACAAACAGTGACACTATAACTTTTATTAATTAATAATTTCAGAAGGGGCCATGAAGTATTAGATCAAAACCAATGTAGCCCATACCTCAAAAAGTGAAGTAAATGAGACAAAGCACAAGCAAAAAGCAAGTATCAATTTTTGCCATGTAGAGATGCTATAGTTTCTGTCTCCTTCATTTAAGCTCCCAGTATCCACAACTAAAAATAAACATTTCACTTTATAAATACATCTAACCAAATGGCTTATTTTTTAGTCTGAGTGGATGAAAACACAAAACTAGAAATTTCATTTCAGGCCAGTATAAAATTGTGGGGTTTTATTTCCTAAGTGAAATGAAACAGTATTTCTCAGGTCGAACACCGTACCTTGTTTTGGTATCACAAATATTTTCTTAAAGTAATTGTCAAACAGCCCATTTTGTTTGACTTTAAAAACCACATTTTTTGGGGAATGTTGTCTTTTTTCCTTGTTGTTGCTACTAACTGCATTTTTGATCTGAAACATTGTCCTAGAAATAAAAATTAAACTTTCAAGTAAAATAAAAAAGTCAAAATAATATACAAACTGTAACTTTGGGGTTTTTGTCTTTTTTTTATTTCTTCTGACATACCCAAAGTAATGAATTTTTTTCATAGTTTTGTTCACTGCAAAACTATATTTTGGGTAAATAAACAATTTTTATCCTTTATTAAGTTCCATTTATCCACGTATCAGTAATGCTGCTACCCCATTCTCTCCCGTTCCCACACAGGCAGTGGGACGCAGCAGCTCAGCATTGCTGGCTGCGATCCCGATCCCCTCGGACCTGCGCTGCTCCCCTCCTGCTCCGTTCCTGTTGCTGCTGGGACTAACACTTCCCTAACCTTCAGGAGCCCTGGGCTTCCACCTACCCCCTGCCGTCTCGGAGCATTCCCAGGTGCTGATAATCTTTCCTCTCTATTGTTGCTGCTGCTTCTTCCCCTTATTTTGGCAGAAGCTACAGCTTTGCAAGTTGCATGGCTCTTACCTCTGAGACCCTCTTTGTTGCTCTGTCTGCGACCACGCTGGAAGCAGGGAGTGATGGATATTAGGGAAGCATGAGCCTCCCCTCGCTGTTTAGCAGCGTGGTCTGCAAAGAAAGATAGAGATGCTGCTCTCTGCTCCTCCTCCCCCCTCGCTGTCCCAGCTTCCTCCTCCCTCCTCCTCGCTCCCTCCTTCCCATCCACGAGCTCCAGCTCTCTCTGTGCTCCCACACAATGCGCTACCTCTCAGCACCAGCTACCTAAGGTCAAGAATACAACCCCTCACCCTTCCCCCGCCTTTTCCTCTCCGCCCAGGCATCCTCACCCCTGCTTCCCACGGAATATGGTATCTTCCCAACCAGACGTGCCTTGGTCGGCTCTGGGATCTAAAGTGCAGACAATTTCAGCAGCCCCGGGGGGAAAAAAGAGTTATAAACCAGAAAATGCACAGCGAAGACCGGGGATATAAGGGGAAAGTGGAAGTCTTTTGGAGAAATTGGAAAGTTTGGGGGTTTATCTGTGTGTTAAAAAAAAAAAAAAATCAAGTTACAGTAGCCAAAACCTGCCACTTGGAGATTAGTTTAAGAGATCTATACAGATAAAGAAAAGTGCCCTGGATAGCTAGTTATCTCCCAAATCCAGCTTACCTATTGTTTACACTCTGTGTTTCTCAAGCTTTATTCTAAATAGCTTTTTTGTAAAGAAGCTTCCAAACTTTTCCCCTGCAAAGACAGCCTTAAATACCAGCATGTTCTTATGATGCAATGGAGAATGCCAGGGAAAAAGTAACCAGTAACATTTTTTAAGATTATGAGCTATGAAATAACCCCTTTAAGATCACAGAAAACACCAGCACAAGTCCTCTGAACTCTTCAGCTTGAATGACAAATGTGTTCAAGGGGTCTTTTTTCACTTTGAGCAGTCATGATTCGAAGCACTTTTAGGCGACCAGTACATGGCTCCCAAAAGTCACATGTAAGTACAGCTAACCAGCATGTTTTTCTTAAGGACCTAATTTTAGACACAGGATAAAGCAGTCCTTATAAAGTGTTTATGATTGTTACAGAGACTGTGGAGAGAGGTAAGTGATGCTGAAGACTTCTGAAAGATCTTGACTGCTTAAGGTTACACACCTTATTTAGGTGGGCAGGGTCTCCCTCTGGAGGCCTCGAGATGCTTCTGGCTCTCACCAGTGATGTATGGCCACTAAACCATGCCACTCCTAAGCTGTACTAAGTCAGAGGTTTTAAGAACAGGTAAACTTCAAAAATAAGGTAAAACAAGTAGAGAGAATGAAATTTCTATCTATTTAGGTGCTAAAATATCTCTATAAAATCATCTAGATGCTTTTTTAGAACACTCCAGAGACGTCACATTTGTCAGCACAATTTTTGAAGGTCAGAACTTCTTTCTGATGGTCAGCAAATGAAGCTTTAGAATGAACAGATCATTTGGAATTAACATATCACCAGCACCAGAGGTTTCTTACACAAAATACAAAGGTGCTGAACTATCAGGTATAAGATCAAGACCTATATATATATACACCTTAAACCAACTTCAATACTAGAAGAGTGGTATATAAGAGTGGATCACCAATGGCTGAATGATGAGGTGAACATGGCTTTAATGAAGCTGGATACCTTATACAGCACAGAACACTGAAGTGACAGAAAAATATTCAGGATACACAAATATAGACAGTGAATTGTTACAGGCATATCGCATAGCAGTGGATTATTGAAAAGGCAGGTTCAATTAAGTACTAATAAATTAAAAACAATGGATGTGCAAGAAAATATCTGCCTTGTGGCTCTAACAAGCCACAGTGGCACACAGAGCTAAGATGCTGACAGTATGGGTACTCTACAGAGATTTGGAGATCAGTGGAAAAACAAAAGCAGCTAGGCAGAAGAGTCATCTCTTCAGAGAGTGGGAGAAGAATGGTCAGGGAACTAAAGCTGGGTCCAGCTCTGCTCAGTCTCTCCACTGCAGGAGCGTACCAGGGACAAGGGACACGGCAGTGGCACGAAGTGCAGTCCTTTTCCCATGCAGCAGACAACTGAGCTCTTTGAACCAACATTTTTGCCACTGCTTCAGCCAACAGCAGCCACAAAACCACCCAATCCCAAACATACTTTCTCCTTAGTATCTGCTTTTGTCCAAATTCAGGGAAGTAACTTGGCACAGAGGGAATGGAGGGATGTTGCTCCCAAAGCCACACTTCACAATATCACCCTTTGATGCTTTCTTCCTTGCTCTGGCTGCAGCTGCCAACTACGTGCAAAATGACGGACTCCTACCCACTTAGTAAAGAGGGGTTTGAGCACCATAGACAGTTTTCTCAAAACAGCTCAATGCTCACCAGTTGTCGAAAAGGCACACACAATGTTTTAGGAAAAGAATAGAGAATAAAGAAGAAAATATCAGTTTGACATTGCTTTAAGTCTACATTTTAGAATTCTTATACCCTGACTGGATATCTGATCATGGGATCATAGGTAGCCTCTTTGAAGGGACCACTGGCTGTGTCTAACTCAATCTCACAGTCAAAGACAAGTCAGCTATGCAGTGAGGTTACTTAGGGCTTTATCCACTTGTGTCTTGGAAACTTCCAAGGATGAAGACTACACAACATTTCTGGACAATCTGAACCACAGCTTTATTGTTCTCATATTGGGGAAAAAAATTCCTTTTGCCCTTTATTTTTTTTTTCCCTTTCAGATTACAGTGTTATTCCTTTCAAATGTCACATTTGAAAAGGCTACAGCAGAACAGAAAAGCAACATACAAGAGTGGCTAGAGCTTTGAAATTACTTCTACCCAAAACAGATTACATAGGTTAGGAGTCTTCAAATGGGAAAATTGGTAACTGAGCTGATAAATATCTATTGAGGTATTTAGTTGAGAATAATATGGAAAAAGTGCACTGAAAAGAAATTCTTCCAGTTTCCCATAACACAGGTATTACAGAGCACCAAATGACATGATTAGGGAACATATTGAAAAAAAATTACTTCATTTTTTCTAACAAGCTAAAACTTTAGAACTCACTGTTGTAGAATTTAAACACAGATCATTTTTGCTTTTCTGTAATTATATAAATTGTCATTTACAATTAATAATTATTATTATTTATTAGAATTTGCCTTCTGATCAGAACCAACTCAAGGTGAAGAAAAGAAGGCTCAAGGAGACCTTGTCACTCTCTACAACCTGTAATGTGGTTGTAATGAGGGGGGTGTTGGTCTCTTTTTCGAAGTAATAAGAGATAGGATGAGAGGAAACAGCGTCAAGTGGCACCAGAGAAGGTTTAGATTGGATATCAGGAGAAACTTCTTCACCAAGAAGAAGGTTCGCAAGCTTTGGAACAGGCTGCCCAGGGAACTGGTTAAGTCACCATTCCTGGAGGTATTTAGAAGATGTGCCAATGTGGCACATAGGGACATGGTTTAGTGGTGGACTTGGCAGTGGTGGGTTAATGGTTGGACTTGGAACTTGGACTTGGGACTTAGACTTGGAATTAGACTTGGACTTAGAGGTCTTTTTCAACCGAAATTAATCTCTGATTCTAAGTTTCCTCAGTATTGTAGGCAAAACTGCATTTTGCCATTCCTCAATGGTAAAACAATGAGTAATGGTAAAACAATGGTATTACCATTCAGTGCTAATAACGACCTTCCATTTTGCTTGTGGTGGAAATGTGAGAGGAAGGGAAGAATAAGAAGAGAGGCAGAAAAGTCTGCTTAGCTTTAATCCTCTGGGGCTGGAGGTGATCTCATTTTGCTGGAGGCCTGGGACTTGTTCACAAAGGGTGTTACTCCCTGATGGTAAGACATGGAAGCACTGGAGCTGGACTAGCAGAGCATGGAGGAATGCAGATGCCTCAAAAATGGAAACAAGGACCTGGGTTTTTCCAGCGCTTTCTGTTATTCCAGCATCTGCCTATAGCTTGCCTCCTAGTGGCAGGTAACCCACTTTCCCAGAATCTCTTTCTCCTACACCTTCCCTCAGCACAAACAGGTGCCCCAACACTGGGCATCCATTTCAAGTTCTCACTGCTATTAGAGAGTGAGAAACTAGAGGAAAGGATGGAAGTGGCCAACGTACTTCCATGTTAGGCTTGAATGACTTTTATGCATCTTGACAATCCCACCATCAGTGACTGTGCTAAATCATAAATCTCAGTGAACACATAACAGCAAGCTACTCTAATTTCAACTAAGTACTGTATAACACTTTTTCACATTATAAGATAAAACTAAATAATAAAATAATTTTAGAAAAAACCACCAGAACAACAACAACAACAACAACAACAACAAAAACCCACACTAACTTCAAGGATAGTTTTAAACTCAGGATATAAAGACAACCACCTTATGAGGACGTACTTCAACTTTTCCACACATTTTAAGTTGTAATAATTAAATACATCAGGGAATTCTGCACCTCCTCTGCTACAGAAAAGATGCAAACAAAAATTATAATAATGACCTTTTGCAACAGGAATCTTCTTCTGTTGATAAACTCCTTAGCATGGATGAAAACTTCCAGCAGGCTCTGTAAAGACCTTTGCTTAGAAATCCTCAGGCTGTCGGACAATGGCAGATGGCTTACTGCCAAATTTCCAAACCTTCCTAAGAACACAATATTCACTGAACCTTTTCAGTAAGACACCAACGTTCATATACAGCAAGTACTTGCTATTTACACAACCCTAATGTCACCTTAAGGGTCATTTTCCCATCTATATAATTTCTTTTCTAAAATACAGGTCGAAGAAGCAGGAGCGTCAGTTTATATCATGAACTAAACCCTATGTCTCCAATGTGATACCACATCCATGACTTTTCAGTGTCATTCAAGACATGAGAAAAACGAATGCTGTTTAGCATTGTGCTGCTCCGATCTGATTAACTGACTGAATCCTCCTCATACTCACACAACAAAGTCAAGAAATAGGAGATCTGCCTTCTAAGATTAAAGGATGACTATTTGCCATGTAGACAAGAAGAATTTTTTTCAGGCAGATTAAGCTAAGCATATCAAGAAAGATTCTACGACTGCCAGAAACAGATTTAAGTCATTACATTTTACAGCATAAAAATTTATACGTTTATGGCTAATGGTTATGCAGTGGTGAGGACCTCAGGGCGGCCTGGAAACTTCTCTAGACTGACATATACAAAAATATGGATAACTCGGTAGTCCCATGTAGTTCAAATAGATATTTACAGCTATTGTTGTCTTTCATGATTTTGTACTTTTGCAGGAATATATTTCCTCTAGCTTATCTTTACAGGAATACATGTGCACCAAATGTAAGATCCAGTTACAAGATTATTGTCATGAAAGGAAAGGTTGCATTTGATACAGAATCGTAGAGTTTTATAAGAAGGCAGCCTTGGCTTTAACTGCAGAATGGTGTAACCATTATGTACATTAAAAAAATATATAAAGATATAAAGGTACCTTTTCATCGATATATTTCCAATTTCAGGATCATATATATAGGCTAATAACTATTAATAGTATATTAGTGCAGCAAAAGGTAAAAGAATGGGAAAATAATGTGATTGAATATTACAATGGTGACATAAAAACCACCAAAAAAAATCCCATACTGCATGAAATACAAACCTTTCACCATTTCAGTGCTGCATGAAGTTCACCAGTAAAAACTTCTACAAAGCAGTCAAATTTCAGCTGCTCAAAATTAAAGTAACACCTACATGCCTAAGTAGTGCAGGGTAAAATATTAAATTTCTCAAGTAATTTAAGAAGCATTTTTAAGAAACTTATGTTTTGACTTTCACACAGTCATTTAAAAATGTTAGTGAATCCACTATTCTGGCAGGTTTTGATGGTAAAAGATCAGATTTAGGAAATGAATTATTGCCCCCTGGTGGCACATTAAGAATCAGTGCAATGAAAAAGAAACTGATTTCAGATAAATAAGCAAATCTTTTACTTTAAGAGTCATGTTTTGTACAATTAATGTCTTTTGTACAACTATAGGAGGTGTTAAAAGAATGCACAGTCATTTTAATATGAATTAAGATAACAGTAAATGGGGTATAATTTACATTTTCATCTACAGGATGATTCTAATAAAGAATGTGTGATGCCTAATTATCAGCTTTGTAAAATGTAAATAACATAAAACTCTTTATCAGCAGAACGCCACAGCAAAAACTCCTGATAGTCAAGTGAGTTACTTCAAAATCTAATTTTCATTTAAAATTATAGTAAGTCTTTTTAATTTTCATATAAATATAGAAAACTCTTCTTGAATCTGAATCCGTGTGGGGGTCTTCTTCGCTCTATGAGATATGTCAGCAGGCAAGGACAGGGAAGCACGGGAACAACCAGATTTGATCTTATGACTGGCTAGAACAACAGCATAGTTAAATGTTGATGCAATGTTTTCCACATGGGTTAATACAGGAATTCATGTATCCTAATCCTCAAATTATGACTTGTTAGCCTTCTCCTAATATCTGACCAGCCTACAGCCACCAATTCCTATTCAATGACTTGAATACTGCTTGGCAGATTCCTTACATCACCTCAAACTAAAATGGCCCTAGACATCTGTATAGATATTTAGATGTGTTCCAGGTGGAAAAAACCTGCTTTATCATAGTAGGTTTATAGAGTCTGTAATTGCAATGATAAAATACATCTTCCAGAATACAAAAAAGAGGGAGAAAGAGTAATTCCTCATGAAACTATGTACATCACCACAGACAAGGTAGCAATTAGGTTGTGTTGCACACACAAAAATGATCATTTTTACATTTTGGTGTAATTATGTGTCCCTTCCATGATAGCAAAACCTGCATCTGCAATAGTCTAACCTCGCTTTGCAATACTGATAGCCAGCATTTCCATGATGTCTTTAAATGCACAACTCCAAATCTCCTGAAACACAGACATTTTGCCTTTGAGGAGCTGTAACATATTTTCCCCCTTTTATTCTTGTTGATTCATTAGAGCACGAGAACAACTCACCTTAGTTCAACACTTCTCTATAAGGTGAATTATTACCATGCAAGTACTTGACTGAAAATTGGTTGCTATGAAGGAAACTGCATCCTCTATCAAGGCATCTGATATATCATTGGTGATACCATAAGCTACTCTAAAGGAATGTCAGACAGGAAGGGCTATGAAACATATAGTAAATGAAAACTAATTCAATATTTTTTCACAGTAATAGAGTGTTAGTTCACATATTTGGTCTGACCATATTAGAATATGAACAAAGTTCTTCATTGCTTTGAATTCCTCATACCATGTCTGATGAAATCAGCAAAGTGACTAGAAATCTCACCTGAAGTATGGGAGGGAGAAGCAAAATAGTTCATAATTTTTTAAGCAAAAGAACTCTGACAGAGCTCCATGACCTGCTGTAGAAGAGATTGCTCTTTTCTTGCCATTAAGAGCATCAAGCAACAGATGGGCTATCTAACAAGGAGCTGTGTTTTAAAGAAGTGGTTTTGTCTGATAAACAGAAGTTATCTACACAACTGGAAATTTTGAGACTACTGCTGAGGTTGGCAAATGAGCAAGGCATCAGTGCTTGTAAAACCTTATCAGAAGTATGGAGGAAAGGGCATGAGCAAAGGAGCTGGGACTTGGGAAAGGATGTTGCTGCAAGGTAAATGGACAGGATTAGTTTGGACATGCCACATTTGATGGTTCCTGCCTGGCCCTAGAGGAATATACCTTGCTCTTCACTCACAAACCTCTTGTAATTAACTTATTCCTGACATGGGCATTCTGTGTCTCCACTGTGAGCGACACACACAGCTTTGGCTGCTTCATACTAGCAAGTAATGACAAAACCACGTAATTTGGCAAGGAATCAATACTAATTACTCTCACACCTACTTGCATGGCAATGCTCAGACAGAATGCTCTCTCCTTGCTCATGCTGTTTACCTAGAGGAAAGAGAAATCTCCCTCCTCACAGTCACCAGTGAAGACCATCTTTTTCTTGACGGGAAGGCGTATGAGGAGCGGCTGCGGTCACGTGGCTTGTTCATTCTGGAGGAAACTGAGGGGAGATTTTACTGCGGATACAACTTCCTTGCGAGGAGAAGAGGAGGGGCAGATGCTCTTTGGTGACGAGGGACAGGACCCAAGGGAATGGCCTGAAGTTGTGTCAGGGGAGGTTTAGGTTGGATATTAGAAAATGCTTCTTCACCCAGAGAGTGACTGGGCACTGGAACAGGCTCCTCAGGCAAGTGGTCACAGCACCAGCCTGACAGAGCTCAAGAAGCATTTGGACAACATTCTCGGGCACATGGTGTGACTCCTGAGGTGTCCTGTGCAGAGCCAGGAGCTGGACTCCACGATCCATGTGCGTCCCTTCGAATTTAACATATTCTGTGATTCCTCCCCTTAACGCGCGCTGGCCGCTGCAGTGCTCAGTGCGCTCCCGCTGTCGCAAAGGCGAGGACGAGGTCGAGCAGACCGTTTCCTCCGCGGGTCTGGCAGGCTGATGGGAAGGGAGGCAAGGAGTTGATTCAGCGCATTCCGGCCGGCGCTCGGTGAGGCGGGGCCTGCCCCGGGGGGCGGGAGAAGCCGGCAGAAGCCGGGAGAAGCCAGGCAGGGCGGGAAGACGCCGCGGGGGCCGATGGGTAACGGGGGGAGACGGCGGCGGCGCCGCGCGCGCCGCGGCGGCAGAGGGGAGGGCGCGTGCGCGGGTCCAACTCGTTCCTCCACCAGCGGCCGCCTCAGGCGGGAGCGGCGGCCATGACGGGCAGCGGCGAGGGCGGGAGCAGCGCCGCGGCGCCCCGCGCCCAGCAGGGCCTCGGAGCCTCGGCGTGAGGGCGTCTGTGCGCCCTCCCTCCTCCAGCGCCTCGCCTCGGGGTTGGCCGGGGCAGGGAGGAGGGGCCGGGCGGACACTGCCCGACCCGACAAGTGGGAGCGTGTGAGGCCCCTGCAGCCGGACACGCTCCGTGTGAGTGAGGTACGTGGCGGGAAGCGCTGCCTGTGGATGGGGAGAGGGCGGGACGGCGCTGCAGCTGCGCTCCTGCCGCGGGAGCTTGTGAGGTTGCGGCCGAAAGCCCGTCCTACGTCTCTGGGCGGGAAAGGTGCGGCGGGCTAGGCAGCGTGGTACCCGAAAGGAGCTTTGGGGTGCTTCCCTCCCTCGTGGCGTTGGGGCAGGCTTCCTGGGAAAGCTGCTAGGATGCAAAGGGATGGTTTTTCTTGCCTGTATTACCTATAGGCTCTTAGACGAGCCAAATATGTTGTAGCTAAGTGTGAGAAAAGGGGACTAAGATGTGTTTTCTCCTCTTAACATCTGTGATCATCTTACCTGCAGCTGCCACCATTACCTTTAGCAATGCTATGAAGTAGCTAGCAAAAAAGCTTATTTTGTAAAACTTTTTTTAAAAGGTTACATTTCTTTAGTTAATCCTGATGATGCAAGCTTTTAATTTTGTGAAACTTCTTTAAATATATTACTCTTTTAATTAATTTTGTCAGTTGGGCGGAAGGCTACTTGGTAGTAACCTTTATTTTCTTAAAGCCATGGAAGTGTTCATGTAAGTTTTTAGGTGGGTAATTGAAGTGATGATTGTAAGAAGCAAATGGTTTTTGGCACAGCTTTTTTGTATAGATATTTAGATGAGTTTACAATGGGTGATACTTTCCTGAATCAGCTTCTTATAATCAGGGAGATCAAAGATGTGATAATTATTAACAGCCTTGCCTGTGATGGCCATGGAACAGCGGGTGTGAATTACATCTAGTGCAGGTTAGCTCTGTTAGCAGGCAGCAGGTGAGTGGGAAGCCTAGACAAGAGGAAGAGGCTGTGAACTGCCCAACCCTTGGGATAACAAAGGGCAGGAAGACGTTGGCACTGACCAGGTGAATGGATACTGAGGGACACAGCAGAAGCCATGAACTGCCAACACTTTGGATAATGAGTTGGGCACAGAGATGGTGGCACTGCCAAAGTGGATGAAGATAGACACATGGGGAGACACAGAAGGAGCAGAGGACTCAGGGGTAAGAGAAAGATTTACCTGGATAGACTGAGAGTATAAAAACTTAGAGGTTCCTTTATTGCGTTTCTCTCTTTGGAGGTACTAGCTTGAGTTGTTTCTATGTTGCTGCACTGTGAATAAATTGCTTTATGGAGAGATATCTGAGACTCTGCAGTGGGAAACCTGGGGTTGAACCAGTGAGGAAACATGGCCTGACTGTATGAGTGTGGTGTGTAGGGGGTCAGGTGGGCCTCCCAATAGCTCACTGAGGCTGTCCGTCATGAAGGTGCTTCGGTCCCAGCAGTGACAGCCTCTGTCACTGGGAGTGTGACTGCCAGAGAGCCTCATGAATGGTCAGACTGGGAAGTTTTCTTGACAGTGGGATATTGAGCCTACTTGTAAGGAAGACTAGTAGCAAAGTGAAGAACCTGGATTCCAGCTTACTCAGTGTTCAAGACGTCAGCTTATTCTGCCAAGAGGTAGTTGAGATTTTTGGGAAGGCAGCTTTGGAAGCTGGAGGAGCTGAAGAGATGGAGATCAGTAAGGAGAAACACATTTCATCACGACACTCATGGCAAAAAGAACATATGCAGGACAGACTAAAGAACAACGATAAGAAGTGCCTGGACTTGCAGATATGATGCTTGGAAAGACAAAGTTGTAGTGTTGAAACTAGCAAGGAATGTCAAAGGTCACAATACTAAAAAAATTTCCCTGTCTGACCATGTCAGAGCCACTCTTGTCAGTCACTCTCACACCAACTGAGCTGGGACCAAGGCCCCTTGGCAGCTGCACCCACACACTCACAGTCAGACAAGGTCGCCTCACCAGATTGACCCCAAGTTCCCATAGCAGAGTCTCGGACATTTGGATCCTTAAAATAACTTAATCTTGGTACGAGAGCTGGAGCAGGGACCCCAAACAAGGGAAACCTGGCACTTGTATAACCTGTGTTGGGTTTTTATGGTGAGGTTTTGATAGCAGGTGGGGGACTGCAGAGTGGCTTCTATGAGAAGCTGCCAGAAGTTTCCCCCATGTCCTGCAGAGCTAATGCCAGGCAGCTCCATGATGGATCTGTCACTGGCTAAGGCAGAGTTAATCAGAGACAGTAGTAGTGCCTCTGTGATAACATATTTAAGAAGGGGGAAAAAAGTTATTATACAGTTGTAATTGCAGCCACAGAAGAGTGGAGTGAGAATATGTGAGAGGAACAACTCTGCAGACACCAAGGTGACTGGAGAAAGAGGAGCAGAAGATGCTCCAGGTGCCAGACAAGAGACTCCCTGCACCCTGTGGTACAGACCATGGTGAAGCAGCTGCAGCCCATGGAGGACCATGGGGGTGCAGAGATCCACCTGCAGCCCATGGAGGAGACCTAAACTGGAGCAGGTGGATGCCTGAAAGGAGACTGTGAACTTGCTGGAAGACCATTCTGAAGCAGGTCCCTGGCAGGGACCCATGGAGAGTGGAGCCCATGTTGGAGCAGGTTTTCTGGTAGGACTTGTGACCCTTGACCCATGCTGGAGCAAGGCTGTGCCTGAAGGACTGCACCCTGAGGAAAAACAATACGCGTTGAAGCAGTTGGTGAACAATTGCTGCAGGATGTTTTCATACTGGAGAATTTCATGGAGGGCTGTCTTCTGTAGGAGGGAACCCCACACTGAAGTAGAGGAAGGACTGTCCTCCCTGAGCAGCAGCAGGAACATTTGATGAACTGACATAACCCCCATTCCCATCTCTCTGCGCTGCTGGTTTGGAGGAGGTAGAGCTTGAGAAGGCAGGAGGGGTGGGGGCAAAGTGTTTCTTTAAGATGTATTTTATTTCTCATTATTCTGCTCTGATTTTATTGGTAATAAATGTAATCAATATTCCCAAGTTGAGTCTGTTTTGCCCTTGACAGTATTCAGGGACTGATCTCTTCTGGTCCTTAGCTCAACTGACAGACTTCTTGTTACATCATTCCCCTGACCACTTGTGGAGGAGAGTGATAGAGCAGCTTTGGTGGGTGCCTGGCAGGGTCTATCCTAAGGCCTGTCCTGTTGATAGGTGGAGGATGTGAGGTTTGTGGGCTGAAGGAAGAGGTCATCTAATACTTCATAAACCCAGGAAGTTGAAAATCAAGTGTTAGAGCCTTGCCTTTACCCCGCAGTGGTACAGGCTGGGGGACCACCTTGTTGAAAGGACCTGGGGGTCCTCATGGACAATGGGCTAAATGTGCACCTACACTGTGCCCTGACATTGAGGCATATCAGGCTGTCTTAGCATGAGAAGAGTAAATCAAGGGAAGGGATTATTTCCCCTTATTTGGCATATATTAGATTGCCCTTGGAATGCTGTTCCTGATTTAGGCCCACTAGTACAGGAAGGCTGTTAATAAATTCTTGAGAGAACTTGTTAAGCCATAGCAGCCCTTTCGTATAGGATCATAGCATATCCTGAGTTGGAAAGGACCCACAAGGATCATCAAGTCCAGCTTCTGTCCCAGCACAGGACAATCCCAAGAGTCACACCATGTTCCTGAGAGCATTGTGTGAGAGCTTCCAAAACTCTGGCAGGCTTGGTGCTGTGACCTCTTCCTTGGTGAGCTTGTTCCAGTGCCCAACCACCCTCTGGGAGAGGAGACATTTTCCGAATATCTAACCCAAACTTCCCCTGACAAGTTGCATTCCGTACTTGCAAGCAAGTGAAGAACTTTAAAAGGTGACCAGATATTTCACACTTTTACATGATGGGTGACTGAAAGGAAATGGCCATGAATTGCAACAAAAGAACAAAGAGAGGTTGCAGCTTGCCTGAGCATGAACAGTTCAATGCTGTTTCCTATTTTTGAAAACAGTGAGTTGTGCTGAGATTAAGGGCTGAAAATTCTGGCAGGAAGCAAAGAGCATGTATTCCTTCTATCTAGTGACACTTTTTCATAGTAATAGCTGTTGAATTGTCAGAACTGTGATGGCTGTAACATCTAAAGTAGGTCTGAGTATTTCATATGAAGAAGCTCCCCCTGTAGATATGTTTTTTTACATTATTTTTAACAGTTTTATGACAGTTGTTTTTTCCCTTTTTATTTCCTCAGGCACCAATGATCAACCTGAATGTGTAAAAAGACACACGGCTTGTGGAAAGTAAGTTGCTATGTGTCATGTTTGAAAATTAATCTTGCAATATTTCATGCCTTTCTGCAATGTGAGTACATGCTGTAGACAAATGAAAAATTGTATTTCATATCAGCAGAGCGGAAAAAATGCTGAACACTGACTGAAATAACAGATGCGAATCAATGCATTCTTCGTAGTTTTTCCTCTTCAGATCTGTTGCAAGTATACCTTCCCATTGCTATATAGAAAATAATGCACAGGAAAAGTGAGTTAGAGAAAACTAGAACAACATACTGGCAAGTGTTGGGTTTCAACTGGTGTTAAAAAATGTGGAAATAAACTTGAATGAATTTCTGGGTGTTGGGGTTTTTAATGTTTATTTTCTCACCAGTTGAATTGTTTCACACATTTCACAGTAACACAGTCCAAAACTGAGTTGTTGAACCTGTCACTTTGTGTGAAGGAGTGCACAAACTTGCAGCCATGGAATGGGTGTGATATGTTATGAGTAAAAGGGCATATCTCATTCATCTTGGGGAAAAATAGTGACTGTTGAACTCAAATGTTTAGGGTACTTTGTTTACACACAAACCTTTTCTTGAAGCATTAGACTGGAATAGTGCTCAGGGACATAGGTGATCAGATGAAATACCTGGTTTGCTTTATGAGAGAAAAAACAAGTAACAGAAGAATTTGACAATCTTTCATTGACTGGCATCAAATAAGTGTGTACATACCATGACTATTTTGTGCCTCAAAAGTAGGTGCTTTTTTGTGCTTTTTGCATACATAAATAACAATCTCAAGTTATTCATTAGTGCCTTCTGCTGTTTCTGCAAATATGTTGATAATGGATACACATAACACAGGATAGCTGTAGATCTTCGTTGCATTAGTAAATCAAACAATGGAATGACCAGTTCTTTTGCCCTGAGACCAAATAGCGCAAACAGAGTTTGTCTACATACTAGTTCTTCAGTTCCAGGACAGATTGGTCATGACCAGCCTGAAACAGTCCTGAAGCCAAGCTGACTCCTGAACCATGCCTAATGGTTATGTGGGAGGTCTGGACCAAAAAGGTGTGAAAAAATATTCTAACGGTGTCATGCAGAAGAGATAGAGCTGTGTTTCTCTGGCACTATCTGTAGTTAACCAGAGGTTTCATTGGTTTTTGTTCAGTGATCTGATCTCATGTCCTGTAGAACATACAGTTATTCAGTTGTTAATAGCCATACTAGCAGTGTGGGTCATGAATGTTGAAAGCACAAAAATGCATGCTTGCTATTTAGATAAAATTATTGCAAACAAATGAAGGTACATGTAGTTAATAGGCTTCATATGGTGCCATTGCAATGTCAGCATTAAAAACTGCAGTGCTTCCAGACTTTTATCTTCATTTATACTTCATCACTATCACTTTTTTTTAAGGAATACTTCGTGCTTATGTAGTAGCTTATCCTAAATATTCTACCAAAACTTTACAGAAACTATGGAAGTCAAAAGGCCTCGATTTGATGCCTCCTTGGTGCTTTTGACACGAAGATTTATGGCTCTTCTCAAAAAAGCTCCAGATGGTGTCCTTGATTTAAATGAAGTAGCAACAACACTTGGAGTACGAAAACGAAGAGTGTATGACATCACCAATGTGTTGGATGGAATCCACTTGATTCAGAAAAGATCTAAGAATCTTATCCAGTGGATGTGAGTTGGCTTTGAAACTTCTAGGTTCTGAAACAGTAAATCCCAACAATGTTGAGTAATGAGTATAACTTTGAGAGTATCTTTAAGCATATTAAATTACATATCATAGATAGTATTTTAAGTTCTGAATCCTTATGCTGTGTGAATTACCTAATATGTTAACAAGTATCAAGTGCAGAAGTACATGGAAGCCTATTTCATCAGAATAAAGGATGCCAGAGTTCCTTACTGTTTTCTGTTAGTATACTTGATGTTTAATAAACAGGCTTTTATTTATACAAACATACCAGACAATCTTCATATTCTTCTAGAGGTAACAATCTTGACCAAGTTGTTGGAAAAGCATCAGAGCAGCGAAACCTTAAAGATGAGCTTTCTGACTTATCAGCCATGGAAGAAGCTCTGGATGAATTAATCAAGAATTGTGCTCATCAGATATTTGAACTAACAGATGATGACGAATATGCAAAATATCCTTTCAACTCATGCATTAACACATGGTTTTGGTTGCACGTACTCACATATTCTGTAAGAAGTGTAGGCTGATACCACAGATATGCAGTACTGCTTGATAATGAGTTTTATAATAGCAAACTTTTTGATTATTTTGTATTTGAGAATACCAGTTGTGTGCCTTGCTTTGCAGTATCATGGACAGTCTAGCCTGTCCTCAGAGGAGTGCTGCTTGTGACCTTTCCACTACAGAAGAATGAAGTGGGGCAATAGTCTTAGTACCCTGACCATCACCCTGCTCTCTCCATTTGAGTTGTCTCAGGGGCAGATCTTGGCCTACTGGTGAGCTCAAGCTGCTTAGTGAGATAACAAAGAGGATTTGGGGTCCCAGTGGCATGTTGCCAAGGAGATATAGCGGTATGTTGGTTATGTCCTAACACTCTTCTCTCTTGAAAGCGATTTCAGTGCAGTTCTGAGTTTCAGATTGGTTTTGACAATAGAAAAGAAACTTATTTTAATATATGGCATAAAGATTGAATTTTAGCTTTGAGTTACAATACTATTTAGCTCCCTTGTTTGGCAGGATGTTAAGGTGTGCGCGCAAATGAAATGTGCTCATTTTCTTTACACCTTGCTGGTTAAGAAAATAGTTTCCTAGTGTCTCAGGAAATTATTTTCATGCTATTAAAAATAGAATGTCGTTTCTGAAGAACAGTATTCCTTCTGCTTTATAGACTTACGATAACATCTGTGAAAACTGGGTTTTTGTATAACATTGAGTGTATTTTTAAAAGCTTTTTTTCTTTCCTGGAAATACAGAAAAGTGTTTTTCTACCATTAGCTGATGCTTCATTTTACTAAGCTAATATTAACCTCTGCTGAACTGTTGATCAATTTTCTGAAGTTGGTATTCTGCCTCAACGTATCTTGACATCACACTCTTTCCCTCTGCCCATTAGCAAATTACTTTACAGATTCCTTGACCAATGTATACACTAGCTTATGTGACATACCAAGATATCCGAAGCATTCAGGCATTTCAGGAACAGATTGTGATCGCAATCAAAGCTCCAGAGGAAACCAAATTGGAAATACCAGTTCCTAAAGATGTAAGTTTTATACATTTCTCCTAAAGGAGCAAAAGTTCTCAAATTTGATTTTTTGCAGCAGCAGTCAGTAATTGACTTCCAGTTTCTTTGCCATGCAGATAGTGGTAGTTTGTTATTCTTGTGTTCCACTGAACAGTGCTGCAGGGATAATAGTCTTAGAAATTTACTTGCTGTATTTTTCTTTTTGTCTAAATTATTAAGCCATAAATGTAGCTGAGCTTTAGTTACCTGGTTTTGCTAGAGAGAATGGAACAGCTTTAATAAAGTATGCAATGTACAGTATGGTTGGAAAAAGAAAACATTTTGTCGCTCTGGTACATCGTATCTAGAGGAATTTTTCACGGAGTGTGGCTCTGCCCTGTCCTGACCCCATGAGGCTACGTTCTCGTCTCACAGAGGAGCCAGACCTCTGCCCCCTGCACCCAGCAGTGCTTCAGCTGCATAGTGGGGCCTGTGTACTGGGAACCCACTGTTGGTAGTGCTCTGAGAGGGCAAATCCTGGAAGGCAGCCTGAGATAACAAACAGAACTTTAATTCCATTTTCTTTTTTGCATGAACATTTTTGATAATCTTCCCAGTTGTGTAGTCATTGAAGTTGCCTTGCTGTGTGGACAGAAAGGTGGGGATATCTTAGGAAAAGGAGATGAATCAGTAGAACCCAAAGTGTTGGATCCACTGCACAGATCTCCAGTAGTTTCCCTGGTCAAAGGAGCTATCTTCTCATCCAGTGGAGATGAAAAAGATACAATTCCAAATGCCTCCTGAAGCAATAAAAAGGCAGAATTTAAAAAGTTGTACATTAGGATGGAATATTTTCTCCTTTGTGCATTAAGACTTATTTGCTCTGTGTCTTGCAATGTGGTGTCTGCTGAAGGAAAGCAGTAGACGCAATAGGGATTAGTTGCTTTACCATGTCATTAAAGCTATGTGCTCCAGCTTGTTTTCTGATTCATGGCATTGTTTTGTCAAGTTTTTAATTTTTGTTACTCTTCTTAAACAGATAATATAGTAAGTCTTGGTCATATATGTGAAGGTCAGTAGAAAGACTAAACAAATACTTAAGTGCACATTAATCAAAAATGAAAGCTTGTTAGCTTAATTCTGCATAATAAGTGTCCTAGAAATGTATGTAATAGTCATAATTTATATGGGAGTAGTAACACAATTTTAAATAGTCATGTCATTTCTGTATTTATTCTGTTCTCAATCTATTGTCTTTTAAATATGTGCAAAAATAGATAAAGAATGTGTAAGATTTGTTCTTTGGATTATATGCAAGTTACTGTTTTATAGGATCACATAGAAGTACATGTGAAGAGCACAAAAGGACCCATTGACGTGTATCTATGTGAGGTGGAAAAAGAGAAGCCAGGTGCCAAAACTTACGAACACATGGATACTGTTACTAGCGAAAGTGAAACTGAGACATCATTTGATCCTGGTGAAGGTAACGTCCTCCTTTTACATTTTAATCCGCATGTAGGTTTTTTGGGTTTTTTTAAGGTTGTCATATCATTCTGATAAAGTTGTAAGCTGTACTGTTGAATAAGAATGATTTTCAGAGTTTGTGAGACAAGATGTGTAGTAGTATAGGAAACACCTGGAAGAGAATTCTGTGCTGTTGTGTTACCTCACAGCAGCAGGAGGTCAGAGAGTCAGGCATGTGCCCATAGAGCAAGGCACTCTTGTTCCCTGGCCTTTTCCTTCCTTCGCTCTTTGCCAGTTTCCTGCTGGAGCTGCACTCCGTGGATGGAGCAGCGTGTGTCAGCTCTCAGCTGCTGCACTGCACAGTCCTGCTCAGCTGAGATTGTTGCCATAAGAGTTATGATGCTGTTTTAAATAAGACTGTGCTGCTGCTCATTCTTGCTCTAAGGGAGGGCAGAGAGAAGAGGGCATATAGTATTTTAATCTCCTGAAACAAGATTGGATGGAATAGAGACTCTGAAGAACCCTAGTGCTGCAGGATGTTGTGGCTTAAAAATAAATGTGGTAGGAATTGCAGTGGCTCAGAACACAAAAAGAGAAGTTGTTTTTAAAAGTGCTGCTTTATAGGTAAAGGGAAGAGTTGACTTTTTCATCCTAGGCATTTTTTTTACTTCATTTTGCTTGTGAAATAATTCAGAATTGTATTTTCTACACCTAAAGTAATCATATTCCCTTTTTACTTTCCTTTTAAAGTAAGATCTCCGATGGAAGAGAAAAAACCGTTTGAGATGCCAGATTAATTACAACACAGAAATCTAATACAGAATGTAAATACCTGTGTCATAGAGCTTTTCCAAAGCTGCTTGGATCTGCAAACTTTGTAACTTGAAATGTTCCAAAGTGTTTTGAGAAACCAACAGTTGATTGGTTCAGTGCTTTCACAGGATTGCTTATCTTCCCAAGTCAAAAGACAACAGTTTCTGGAGTTGCCATTTTGGAGCTTTGTTTTCTTAATTGCATGTGACCTACAGAACTTAGGGAAAACAGTATTTTTACCTTTTAATTTTAATTGACAGAAAACATAGATGATCCATTGCTTCCAAAAAGGAAGGTTGGCAAACTATTTCTGGAATGGTCCACAGTCTGTGTGAGAATGTATAAAATGAAGAAATGCACTTTTCAGTTCTGAGGCTGCACTACTAAGCAGGATTGTCAAATACGAGTAACAAAGAACTGGTGTATTAGAAGCCTTTGCCATAAAGAACAAGATGTAAATATCCTGAGAGTTACGCCTTATACTGTGTAGGTGCTGTTTGCATCCAGCTCTACGTGAACTATGGTATCAACATGGAAGTGAAAAAACTGGGCTTTGTGTACATACTTGTATCATTTCTAGGTAGTTACTAGTGTACATTTATTGAGATGGTTTGCATTTCTGCTTTTGTACAGAAAAGAAAATAAGCTTACAAAAATATGAAATAGTCTAATGAAACATGTTGGGCTGCTTTTGCTGCAATTCACTGAGTAACTACAAACATTTTCAATCATGTGAAGATTTAAAATCTGTTTTACACGGTGCTGTCAGGTAACACCTAGATCTGGATTTTGTGATGTTACAGTACTGTAGCAATTTTCAGAAGAATGATCAATAACCACTTAAATGGGTCCCTTCCAGTTTCTGGAGTTTACATACAGCAGAGCTTTAGCTGAATATTGTGACATCTTTGTGGCTCAGCTTGCAAAAATATGTAAAATACTTTATGACTACCATCTGTATTATCCATCTTTTGTATCCATAAAACAAAGCTGTGGAATTTGGATACTGAGTTTTCTAAGGGAGTGAACTGTCACTGTACAAATGCTGTGCTTGGGCTCACTTCATCCCAGTATCAAACTGTATACCAGAGGTTTCCATAGGGGTGGGGTGGGTTGGCAGGTTTGGTTTTAAATGGGAAGTCCAAGTCCTTGTTTTCCTGATCACACAGTATTGACAACTATACATCTGCTCAAAAGTGAGAGCATCAAAGCTAATTAACCCCTGAATGCTTTAGCCAGCAACTCTACAGCTATTTTAGACAGATGCAGTGAAGTTGAATGCCCTATGTTCTGCAATACAAATAAGGTGGCACAGGTGACACTGATGAGTGTAAATACACCTAAATACAGACTGAGAGTTAATTCAGTTTTCCACAAGGTTCCCTAATTCTGCAAAATGCATAGTAGTATACTATGCAAATTGGGGAAAACATGCCAAGTGCAAGTTTGTGTCAGAAAGCAATCTTGAATTTTTACGTATGTCCTACCAACTTCTGGCTCCAA
Source organism: Nicator chloris (assembly GCA_013400495.1). Classification (NCBI taxonomy): domain Eukaryota; kingdom Metazoa; phylum Chordata; class Aves; order Passeriformes; family Pycnonotidae; genus Nicator; species Nicator chloris. Next base: position 54,010 of record WAAE01013787.1, read on the forward strand.
AATACAGGACTTCAGTATAGGATACTATTTGTCTGCCTATGAAATTCAAACTACAGGCTGAGCTGTAATAACAGTAAGTAAAAGCAAAGTGACAGCATAGTTAATACGTAGAACAGGGTGGAAATGAGAAAGGTGATCCTCCAGTGAAGCTGGGAGTGAGGGTTAAAACTCACAAGGCATTTTTTTGCACAGGAAGATTGTCCTTTTCCTTCAGTCAGTGGTATCTTTTCAGATGGCAAACTCTATTTGATGTTCTACATCGCTGCTCTGTTTTGGTGGGTGAGGAGGTCTGTGCCGAAGACAAACATTGATTCCCCCTATTCTAGTTCAACAACTCGGAGCATTGTTTGCCATAAAACGTGTAAAAATTTCCAACACTAACAACTAATTCTGAATGCTGTATGTTGGGGTGGGTTTTTGTTATATGGTCATAAAATCATAGAATGGTTAGAGTTGGAAGGGACCTTAAAGATCACGTAGTTCCAACCTCCCTGCTTTGGCCGGGGACACCTTCCCCTACATCACAAGCTGGAAAGACCTCCAAGACCATCATCTCCAACCTTTGACCAAACACCGCAACATCAACTAGACCATAGCACCGAGCGTCAGATCCTGTCGTTCCTTGAACTCCCCCAGGAACAGTGACTCCACCACCTCCCTGGGCAGCCTGTTCCAGTGCTTCACAATTCTTTCAGTGAAGAAATTCTTCCTGATGGCCAACCTGAATCTCCCGTGGTGCAGCTTGAGGCCATTTCCTCTCATCCTGGTTGCTCAAAGCCCCATCCAACCTGGCCTTGAACACTTCCATAGATGATAATTCATCCACAGCTTCTCTTGGCAACCTGTGCCTCTCCACCCTCATAATAAACAATTTCTTCCTAATATTTAATCTAAACCTACCCTCTAACTCTTAGCCATTACCTACCTTATCTATAGAGCAAGGAAATATACTTTTACAAAGTAACCATCTTAAAAATGTTAGGAAGTCTGTCGTCAACAGTGGAACTACTCATTTAAATGAAACATTAGGATTTTTCATTTTGAACAAATCTCTAGTAATTGTTTTTCCTCACCCATTTGTACAGGTTTTCTAGCAGTATAATTAATTTTTTAGCCACACAATTGTCACAGTGAAATGGAAGAAGCTGTAATATGACCATTATGCTATTATTATTTTATTAAATACATCTGTTGTTTTAATAGCGCACCTTCAGTGGAACAAGTGGACTTCGGAAGATTAAACCACTGCTTTTACTACTTGGTTACATACAGTATTACCCATTGGTGATGCTGGAAAACAATGTACTGTATAAGCTCTGTGCACTAACTAGCTGAAAAGATTCCACTTGGACTTGAAAAACTCCTGAGTGACGATGAACTTGCACACAAGTTACAAGCTCACTTGTAAATGTGACAGGACCTTATTCTGAATTTGTATAATAATGCTTGATTTTTTTCTGAGAGATTATTATTTTTGTTCATATTTGTCCATCTTCAGTACATTTGTATGTGTAAGAAGCTCTCTTGGCTATTTGAGGACTCTAATAAATTAAATGTTTCTAATACTCTTTTTGTCTTCCCTTCAATAAGAGTGCCAAAACATCTAAATGCATTAATCAGCAATAGCAACAGCCAGGATCTATAATTATGAAATGCCTGGTTTTGCTGATTCTTACTGGAAAAAGCACTGCAGGTTGCCGGTTCAGCCCTTATTTGGTGTGGGAAATCACTTGTCAGAGTTTTCAGATGTGAACTACAGTTTTAAATAATGTGATTTTTAAAGAAAAAAGATTCTTGCAAATTATTGTCTATTGGAAAGCATTTGAAAGGCAGGAATTTTCTTCATTTTGAATGATCTTTTTGGTGTGTGTGAAGAGCCTCATTTACAAGCATAATTAAACACTGGTTTCGAGTCACTTCAGCTTGTCAGTGGCAAAGTTCATGTGCTGGCCAGGCCATGAGCTGCTCCCAGCGTGCTGGGGCTGGCTGCAAGCTCTAAACCCTTGTGTTCCCTGATCCTGGTGCATGGGCTGGCCCTGGCACCCTGCTGGGACCTCGATAACTGCTGAAGGCTTTATCCGGAACACAAATCTGTTTTTGGTTCCACTTCTGATCTGCCTGGGGTAACTTGTGAGATGTGTGTTGAGGCTAAAATCATATAAACTACACTTGGTTGTGTAGGTTTTATAAATCTAGAGGAGGCTCCTCACTGTTTATAGATGTTTACTGAAGGACTGGGATACTCATTTGTGGAAAAGCACAATCTATGTTTCGGAGGAAATTTAGTGATGTTTGCAGAGAAAGGGCAGCCTGGTTCTGTCCATGTACACCATCCCTGGTTCCTTCCTTCCCAGCCTGAGGGCCTGGAGCTGGGCTCTCCAGACACCCACCGTGTGGATATGGGCTGATGGAAGCTTCTCACCATGTGATCCATGAATGAGGTGGTGTTTACAATTGCCTCTGGATTAAGGGATGGGGTTATTGAAGACGATCCTAGAAGCTGTAGCAGCAAATTCAAAGATCCAAGCTCAGTACATTGCAACTCTTACTCTTTTACTGACTTGTATTAGGCCACTGTCATGGTGTGTGCCCCCACCCTAGCCACACTGTGATCTCAGAAATGCTCATTAGGCCTCAGCCTTGACAAACAGCAGCTGGCTGAGCTCCTCTTGAGCTTATCAGAAACACTCTCTTCTCCCAGGAACTTCTGCTGTCTAACAAGCCCCTGTGTTTCAATGAACAGCCTTGGAAGCTTATTTATGTTGGCTGAATAACAACCTAAGTGGAATAATATTTTTGTTATCAAACTTTCAAAGAAAGTTACCGACCTGAATTGTGCCCAGGATGGAAAATTACTGTGACTAAAGCCAACTGTCTGGCAGCCCTATAAACACCAGTGCAAAGTGAGATCCTTGGAGCTCTCCCGGACCACAGTGGGCTGTGGCCAACATCTGCCTCTCAGGGCCAGAGAACTCTCAAGTTTGCTGTACTCAGAGGATTGCCAAACAGTGACAGATCCTGGGCTGATACACCCATTTCTCAAGGCTCAACAGTTGAGAAGATGCAAAGAAATCCAGCGTGAGTACTAACCTGAACTTGAGGGGAATTTTTCACATGCGTATACTTACTACAGAATCTTCATGTTTGTGTGCATGCTGTGAGAATGAAATTTTAAGGGATAATGACTCAAAATATGTCATATTAATGACTCAAAATATGTCAAATATTGCCCATTTGTGGAGACGCCAGGGTGCTTTGTTGAAGCCTGGTTTGGAGGCGGAGGAGGTGAGGTTTTGGGTGTGCAGTGGTTGACCTCTGATCTGATAAGACTGAGGGTCAATGGTGTGCTTTGAATGAGACAGGAGACAGGTCCTATGGAGATGGGCTGGTGCTTCTAGTCATGCTAAGGTGCTCTCCCTTGCACAAACCACTGGGTTATCTCATGCACTCAGCGGCCCTTCTCCCCCCAGGAAAGTACTGGGACATTCACATGTAGCCTGAGGGTGTTAATCTCTGCTGATGGACCATAACTGAGTCAGCTGCTGGTGTAATGGGCAGCAGTGTTGTCTTAGATAATGTCAAGGACTCCAAAAGTGTCCCATGATCCACAGCTTTACCCCATCCCACGTGAAGCTCCCCAACCCGGGGAAAGTACCTGGACATTCCCACCAGAACCTCAGTGAATATAAAGTCAATAGATGTTGTGTTCTGCAGATTATCCCAGAGTGTTTTCCCCACCACTTCTTCAGGACTTCCCTCACCACCTGAAGGATCCAGCCTACAAGACCAAGATCCAGACTTTGACGAAGACTGTGGAACAACCGAGTCTCAACACAGGACCTATGGGTGGTGAGAGCCTCACACTCTTGTCCTCTCTTCCTCCTTTCTTCTCCCCTGTACATGTCCTTGGGTGAGGTGGTTGTGCTTTAATATTGCAATGCTTTCATATTGTTATATTACTAGGGATGGAAAGGGCTACACACCTGTTTTCTTTTGCAATCAAATTGTTCTACAATAAACCCTACATGTGTATATTTACAAACACTCATCACTCAGTGTCATTTCACTCTAATCCACCCCAAAGGATCTTATTAGCAAGAACCTGGGTTACCCTCACCTTCTGCAGTGGGTCATAGCACATGTGAGTGTGAATATGACATAGCAAATGTACTAGGAATGTTCTCCTACATTCTTAAGTAGTTTAAATTTGTAGTAAGTCAGGCCTGTAAGAAAGCTGTGATATACTAAATTCTATATGAATCTATTGCTAATTTGTTTCACTTCAGTTATCTATTAAGTACTGTTAAATTTAAGTGTTAAGATTAGGTGCTGTTAAGTTCTGTTAAGTACTGTTGGGCTTTTAGGGATAAACTCTTCGTCAAGTCCAGGCTCCGCTTAGCTCAGGGGTCTACTATGAACCCTGTGGCTCTACAGGAGGGTCTTCTGTATTCCTTTTTATCCTTATCTTTTCCTATCCTTTTCTCTTCCCCCTTCTTCCCCAAGACTCCATGTAGATATTTTGGGGTTTATTTGTGTTTGGATTGATTGATTTTGGATTTTTGTTTCCTTTTCTCCATCAGTTTTTACCATCTAATAAGTAGTAGAGTGAACCTTGCCAGCAAACTTTGTTGTGCTGTCACTTTTATATTAAACCTGTTTTTGCTGAGTCACTTTGCCAGCAATTCTTTAAGCAACCTTAAAGCTCTCATTCATGGCATATTTCAGAGCATCCTTCAAAAAGAAAACTTGACACTTCAAGTGAAAACTTCATATTTATAAAAATTTGCAAGCTATTCAGTTAAACAGTTACCTATTTAGCTACTCATCTAAACAGTTTTGTCTCTTGTAGATCCTGATGCAAATCCTGCACAGAACTGCTTTTAGACAATGCAATATTCTTTCTCAGACAGATGAACAATTTTGATGTTGCAGCTGTCTTTTTCTAAGCAATTCCTTATTTTTCTCCCATTCATAACCATAAAAATGTCCGAAGCAAGTTACAACCATAATTATTGCTTCTCTAACATGCAGCCCAGGCACATATGAAAAATGAAACAAGAACTGATTTTTGCAAACTAGGAAGGTGTCAGATCAGATACAAAGTTTCATAAAGCTCAGAAACAGAAAGGCTGTTCTTATATATATTTTAATTACAAGACATACAACTATTAAGAGGCTTGCTGTGCTAACATTTGCGTGCACAAACTGTGACCTTGACATTAAAAGAGTTAAATTCCAAATCTGAAAATAAAAGTTATCTATCAGAAGAAAAGTTCAAAGTGTAGTAAAAATATTTCAGAATTTATTTGGATAACAAAGTCTTAAAGAGGATTCTACTAAATATTGCAAGTGGTAAAATTTTAGTGTGACATCTGGAATGAGGGAAGGCATTAATGCCACTTTGAAAAGGACACATGGTTGGTATCTCTCATGTTGTTATTGGTAAGATCCACCCTTGCAAACGATGATGAGACTTCATATGATGATGTCTTCTGCCATTCGCATCTGCTAAGTTGTACTCTGCCTCTGCTCTTGTTCTGGAGTGTCCAGGAAATAAATTAAATGAATGAATGAACCAACAAATGAACGAACTCACTTGCATTTTCCTGGGATGAGAATCATGAACCTTTAGACCATTTCTTCCTGACCATACTGCAGCTACTTGAGTGTTGTGAACAACACCAGACACTGCTGCCAGCTGGGCATTTAAGGATCAAATCAAGCTTCCCAGAAGTTAGTTGTGATCTTTTCACAATCCCTAAAACACCTACAAAAATAGGACAATATCCACACAGTGCCTCCATCCTATAACCTAAAGCAGGTTGCACAGAATTCAGCAGGAGCTGAGAACTGTTTTACTTGATAATGCTACTCCCTGGAGATCATCAAAGGACCTTTTTACCAAGCAACGTTCTTACCATCAATGCCAGTAATACTTTGTGTAAGAAACAATTTCTCACAAAAAACCCAACCTGGTTTTAGAAACAGCTTCAGTCTTAACTGCCCAGCAATGTGTGCAAGCCTTCAGGCTGACAAGCTATTGGAGGAGATTTCTGTATTTATTCAGCTGAAGAGAAAACAAACACATTTGAAATCATGCAATATTATCCTATCCTGGGAGAATATTAATGAGGGAAATACAGAGATATAGGATTAATTCTACCTGTGATTAGAGGTTAAAGTAAAGCAAAGTAAAAGCAAAATACTGTGAAAACATTAGCATTGCCTTTCTTTTGAGATACAAATTGCAGATTTATCTTAAAGAACTGAATAAAGGGATAAAAACAAATGCCAGTCTTTCAAATTGCGAAAATTGACACATTGACTGTCAGTCTCCATGCAGAAATTAGTAGTTTTGACTTGTGTGGAAAGTATCAAAAACATTGACAACCCGGAGCCACTGAGCAGCACAAGAGGCAAATGTGGATTCATGTGTATTTGTTGATTAATCATGGGTTTCTCCTGGTCTGAAATACTCTAGACTGTATTAAAAATTTACTGCAGGTGGAAGCACAGGAATCCTATTTCTTTCAAAAAGGATTTAAATTTGTGACATTAGATGATGATTAGACTCTTTAAAACAAGTATCTTCCAATCAAGATATACTTTATTCCCAGTCTGTAAAATAATGTTCCTTTATACACAGAGAAAGCATAAACTGCTTGGAAAGAAGGGGTTGGAAGGTTGTCCAGATATTGTCTGTATTCTGTGTATGTGTCTCTGAGGATCAGTTGCCTGGAAATGAAAACAAGACAACAGCAATTGTTGACATAGATGTCGCCTAAAAACTTCTCAGGCATTTATGCTCTCTTTGCTGACTTTACGCCAATTGTCCATCTCTTAAATTGACACATGGAGCTATTTTTGGGGTGTAAGGAGGGAAGTCTGCAAAGCAGCATTTATGATTTGGAGGGAAAATGACACAGAGCTAAAGAGAAGAAAAAAAAAATCTCCCTAATGCAACCTAAAAACATTTTTACCACCGTTGAAATCAAACCCTGATCAGGATGTGTGTTCCCTCGATTGCTTCCAATCAGTTTAACAAAATTGAGGTTGAACTAGAAATAGTCATTCAGCCATGTGCTTTATTGACAGCAAATGATGACTTTGAAATGGGCCTGAGTTCAGCTCAAAGTATAATTTACTTAATTGTCGCACTTTGATAATTTTGTATAGATAACAGTTAAAAGTAATAATGGATTCATAATGGTAATACTGGTAGTACAGGTGAATTACTGAGATACAGAGCTACCATTATCAGAAGGATGAGATCGATAGTTTCTATTTCCATACAGAGAAAATCTCAGTGTGCATTGTCCTTTAAGGACAGTTTTACTTACGTATAAACCCATATCTCCTTTCAACACCACATCCTGCTGCTGTCAGGCAGCTTGCTGCCTCTGGAACAAATCATTCCTCTGTGCTGTGCCCATTTGCAAAAAAAGGCGACTGTCTTGGTCTCCCTTGCAAACTTTGATCAGTTCTGCTCTGCAGTGACTCCTGAGAGTGTGCCAGTTTCCCCAGGACCCTCCACAGGATGCTTGTCCAGCACCAGCAAGGGCAATCCCCAGACTTGCTCTGCTCCATGAAGTAATCACAGTGGGTACCCTGGGGCAGCATCCTTTCTGAAGACAGTACTGGAGACTCTCCACTATCTTTAAAAATGCTAACCCAGGGCTCTCATTTTTGCTGCATGTCCTTTAACAAATTAAAAAGCAAAATAAAATCAATATTCCAAACACATAAACATAATTAGCATCTTATTGACAATTTCAGTTGAGAAGCCTGAGTGTACAGATGTACAAATAAGTGTTTCTTATGTTTATTTTACATATACTTTGTTTTTTTGTTTTTTCTTCCCTTTGGTATTCTATCAGTCTTGTATTAAAGAGACAAAAAGATCTGAAACATCTAATTAATCTTCAAGTATAACTTGCCTTTTTCTCAATGATGACAAAATTGTTCTCTCTCTACGTTAAATAAACTGACATTTAAAAAAACTTAGAGACAGGATTAACCCTTTCCTCATATCACCTCCCAGTACATCTGTTTTTTACAGTGGCCAGTGAATGGGTTCAGCCTTCCAGTATCAAGGCTTGTGTGAAGCAAACACTCTAAACACCCTGAACTGGTGCAGAGTTTCCAGGGAAACTTTGGTGAAATGGAAAAAGGGAGAAATTATCTGCCATTTCTTATCTGTGTATGTCAGACCGTTCTCCAGCCCCACAGAGGAGCACATCTGCCCCTGGTGAGCCCAGGGATGCCAGAGCTGCCCCCGGCGTCCCAGAGGCTGTGAGGCCACTAGAGGGATGTCTACAACCATCCTTCCACGGCTTCTGAAGCACCGAAACACCGCTTGACATTCCTGACCAGCTGCAAATCACACATGGCATCCAACAGTGCTTAGAAATGCTGCAACAGATGAATCAGAGAGCTGCTCGCCGTGGTCTAGGGAGAGCATTTGGACACTACCAGTTGGAAAGATGAGATGCAATGCTGGATTCGTTTGTTGCAATTCATTTGTTTCCAGTAGTTTAGCTTGCATATAGTGGAATGGCATAATCTATTTAAACTATCAACAACTTTGCACTAGGCTCACTGCAAAAAGTGTTTTATTTTTTATTAGTTTGAAGTAGTTGACTAGGAAAGCATCAAAATGTAATAGAAAAGTGTTTCCTCTCCTACAGGGATCAACTATTGGAACTGATAGGATGAACGGGGCTGCAAAAAAAGGAAAATATTAATAAACTGAAGAAATAAGCATTAGTTGTAAGTGCTATAAAACAGCTTGTGCAGAGCTGCATAAGTAAGGAGCCCTAATTTACTACCCTGACTAGGTAGATGGGTCAAACTGTTATATTTAATTACATTTACTAATAACAAATTTTAATTTATGTGGAAAAGAAGCATCATGGATTTTAAAAGAGGTAATTGTTAGAGTTGGATTATTTATGCATTTATTTTAATAGTTAATTCCCCAGAAAATGTGGTTTCAGTCATGCCTAAACTATTTGCTTCAAATTTGCTGAATAGTTTTGGCTGGAAAAAAAACAAAGAAGGGGATAAACTGTGTTGGAGGAAAGTCCCCAATTACCCAACAGCTCAATGATCAGAGCATTTACTTAGGTAGCAGAGACCCCCTTAACAGAGGCTCTGTTGAGGTGGACTATGCTCAATTCTTCCTGTGACCACTTTAATTTTGTCCCATTTGCAAGGGATAGGGACACACCTCCCAAAGGAGCAGGCTGGTTCCCAGAGTAGGAAGCTGTGATTCTTGTGCTCCCCCTCACTGACCCAACAAATTTGGTGCCTTTGTGCAGGTCAGCAGCTTCAATGTGAGGAAGAATTTCCCCTTTATCCTGCTTCATGGATACCAAGTCCTTGAACAGCTTTCTAAGAAGCAGAATTCTGCTTCAAGTTCCCTTGGACAAAAGAAGGATTTCCTCATCCTAAGTATACCCATGCAATGACATTCTTTCAAGCATCCAAAACAAATATTCTACATCAGATTAAAACTTAACATTTAATGGTTTGTGCAAAGAAATAACCTTCAGGTTATTTTCTTTCAGCAAGGAAAAGCAGCCAGTTTGGTTATGTCCAAACTGTGCTGATTTTTATTACATTCACTGCTTCTCGAACAAAAATTCAACTTCCACCAAGTCTATCATTAAATAGTTTATAAAGTTTAACCTTTATCCACACTACCCTATGTTTCTTACCCTTATGTCTGCAGCCACATAAGAACTGAAAATGACATTGAGAGCTCCCAACTCCAGTCCCTGTGGTGTCAGACACTGCATCTTACAGCCATTTCAAAGTGCACAGATATACTGCAGGTAGTTATTTTCTGGATGCCTTTACTTGGATGAAGGTTGTACTAACCCCCCATCGTGAGTGGCTAGAAACAATCTTATTTCCCATCTAAGCTTATTCGTGGCCAGTTTACTGGCCCATGCTCTTCTGCCAGCATTGTTCTGTAATGTACAGCTCTTAAACTCCTTGGTTGCTGTCTTTGGTGTATCTTTAGACACCACCATATTCTCATTCATCTCTCTGCTGGATCTAGAAAACTGAGTTATTCAAGCCACCTCACATGAACCAGGCTGCTTTGTTCCTTTATCTCTGCCAAATTCCCATTTTCAGTTCCTCTTCTCCAATCAGAAGAATGGAACTATTTATGTCCCAGTGTTTTCACTTGATCTTGCCCTATCCTATCTCACGTGAGTATTTGTTAAATTTTACAATACCATTTATACTTTTTAATTCCACATTTTCATTAGCTAATTGTAGTAGTTTGGGGCTACTCTCCCAAAGTGATGCATAAATTTTAATTGTAGGGAGGGACAGTAGGTTGTAGGGAGGAGGGGAGGTGTTTTAACATTTCAATTTTTTTTCCCTTTCTTTTATTAATTCTTTAGTATGTGTGTAAATAAACTATCTTTGTAACTCTTAAGTTTAGGCCTGCTTTGCTTTTATTCCCTCCTAATCATTATATGAACAAACACTCAAACCACTACACTAATGTAAGCCTGAAGTACTTCTCCTCAGCTATTTCCAAGTGGTAAGTTCCCACATTACATGAGAATTTCTTACTAGTTTCCAAGGGCACTCCTTCTATAGCTGTACCATTTAATAATGTCCTGTTTCTATCATTCCCATCATTGAGCTAATCCAGATCTTCCAAGCAATATCCTAACCCTCAACTCTCTATTGATGATGTCTTCTGCAAACAGCCAGCATCAGCAGCACAGTCCTGGATTTCATGCTGGTAAACAAAAAGGTTCCAATTTCAAAAAGTTAAACATGAGGGACCAGGACTGGTCCTTGTAGTTCCTACCAATCCAAATCTTCAAGGATTCAACTAATACCTACCTCCCTGTTTCACCCCATAAGGCATTGCCATCCTACATGGAGTGAGTTCTTTTTAGTTTGGGAATAGCATGATACCCTTCAGAATGTTTTATTCTCCTACAAGGAATGTACATAAAAACATCCCCTAAAAATTCCCACTAACTTCAGCTTTCTCACCTCAAAATCTTCCAAGTTTTCTTCCAATTTGGTTTCAATTACCTCTTCTAATACCTTAATTTTACTTACCCATGTAGTGTTTCATTTTAATATTGTCCCCCATCACCAAAGATTGGGGCAAAACTGAGATCATCTCTATGCCAGCCTCTTCACACAGTCATCCTATTCACTATTTGACAGTCAAGTCTAGAAATAACAGTAGTTAAATATACTCTCCGTGTTGGATGAAAGGACAGATAGAAAAGTCATATTTTTTCCAAGCAGTAACAGATCTTTCTCTCTTTCTTTCTTTTTTTCTTTCTTTTTTTCTTTCTTTCTTTTTTCTTTCTTTCTTTCTTTCTTTGTTTCTTTCTTTTCTTTTTTTCTTTTTCCCTTCCTTCCTTCCTTCCTTCCTTCCTTCCTTCCTTCCTTCCTTCCTTCCTTCCTTCCTTCCTTCCTTCCTTCTCTCCTCCTTGACTCTGATGCTGTTTAAATACAAAATGATGTAATTTCTGGAAGATTGTAAACCCTTATATGCAAGGTGTCTTCACTTGTGCACTCATAACTGTTCTTATTCATATCCAACAGCCCCTGCAAGTTCCCTGAGAGCAGGCAGAGCAGCTGTAGTTGTTTACACCCCGGTATCAGCTGGACTGGCTTGGTTTCCACAATTAACAGTAGCTAAGTCTTGATGAAAAGCAGATCACAGGAATGACAGTGCTAATGCAGAGACACATAATGTGGGTATTCAGAGAGGCACACAGAAGCACTGCACTAATCGTCTTTTTTTAGCTTGTTCTATCCAAGTCATCTTCTACTGGCATTTCCCCCTAATTGCAGGGAGCATTCAGTGCCTGGGGTTTTACTGTCATTTTCCAAGCCAGTTCCTGCACACTTATGGCAAAAGGCCAGATTAAAAAAAAAAAAAGATTGATTAGGTGCCTACAGTGGTTCTTACACCAAAATTCAAAATGACAATTCAAAAAATACTCAGTAGCTGTATAACTGTGAAGGTCACTAAGTTTGCTACCTACCTGTCTGCTTCCATCCTGCTGAGTGTTCTCATTGAAAGGCTACAGAGCCTTCCCGGCATCCCATTTCTTATTAATGCCATTTTCTGCAAAACCACACACCAGCCTGCAAGATAGTGTCTAGGAACTTTTATTTGGAGGTATACTGTACAACATGAATTGCCACAGGATGGAGAAAAGAGAACATGTACGTGGATTCTTGTTCTGCTAAAGAATTCTGGATCAGATCAGGATGAACATGCTGGTTCAGATTATATCTCATCTAGGAAAGCATGGGGCTTTGGCCACATTTCTCATAATTCCCATTCAGGATCCAGTTGGGCCCCCTTTCTAACAAGTCTGATTCTCCTCAGATTTTCTATAAGGAGCCTATTTCCCCAGTTCTGGATTTTGGGTTCAATTTTGAGAAGCTAATGTTTAAATGTTTGATCTTAAATACAGAATAAACTATCAGAAATGCTTTTGTTCTTACAAGTATGTGTTCACTGGAAGAGATTGTTACAGGCATGCAAGTGACACGTCTGAATCTCTAGTCCCCTTGTCGAATTAAAAGGAGGCAGAGACAGCTTTTAGAAGCTCTGGCCAGCACTTCCAAAGGACCAGCAGCATTGAACCCCTGCATAATTCCAATATTTCAACCTTTATGATGTGTCATGTAAAGGAAGTGCTGGAGATAATGCTCACAACAGAAAGAAGAGTGGCAGAAACCCTCCTCTGCCCCAAGGTACTGTGAGGTATAAACAGCCGACCGACAGCCTAACAGTAAGGATTTCATAGATCACAGCAGTCTCTCAACCTGCTGCGACTTACACCTATGAGCCACAGAGCCCTAAGCTTCACCTAAATGCACAAGGCAGCAAAGGAAAACTCAAGGTCACTTTGTCCTTACTCTACAAGCTACACTTACCGCAAGTTTCCTCCTGAGACTTACAGCAGAGAATCTGGCACATCACCATCACGTAAGCATTTCAATTAACCTAGATTCACAGCTTCACTTCTGTCTTCCCAATGCATCCAAGAAACTATGAAACCACCTTATTAACAAAAGCAATATTATTTAGCTGGGAAGAATTATGTAAGCAATTAAGAGCCAGGCAGAGACCAAGTCCTGCATTATCAGACACACCCAAGCATTATGCAGTCACTTTTGATTCACACCTCCTTTGCTTGATTCTCTGGTATTTGTGCTTAAGATACTGAGTTTAACACAGCAACAGACAGTACCAACTAATAGTTCTGTATTTATCAGCTATATATGCTGTTAGAAAAAATGGGAAGCAACTACCTGGCACACTTTCAGAGACAAAGGTACATCCCTTCCCAAGTAGAACAGTAGATATAGGCCTTTACCTACAAAGTTTACCAGATGAAGACATTTTCTTTAACATTTGCTTGATTACTTTGGTTTGCATTTAATTATACAGATGGCTGAGTGGTTTTGTAATTTTATAGCTGGCCTGTGCTAGTAATTGATGTGGTAGTGTCAGTCTTACTGAGGCTGGTTTGGAAATGCATGGGGTTTGAAAAGCTGCTTGTATTTAAAGCCTCTAGTTACAATGCAAGAGATGAATTAAATGAAAGAATGTTAAACAATGTTGGGGGGGCGGGATTTGTGAACTTTACATAACTGTACTATTTGTCCCAAGACAATACTGGAATCAGTATATCAACAATGAAGATTGTGACTTTGCAAGTCCTTCAAAAACGTAACTCCTATACATACAAGTTCTGTTTTCATTAACCTAAACTGAAGAAACCTATTTTTAATCCAGAAAAAAATAATTTATTAACCCTTAGGCTGATTGAGCACTAACTGAGAAAGTAAAATTAAAACAAACAAATAAAACCCACAATAAACTTACATTCCTTTTCGCCCCTATTTCATATTTATGGATCTAAAAGTAAAGAAACCCCTCTTCTAATGACATAAATCTACATTATTTTCTGGAGGTAGAATGATCATCTTTAGCTACGCCCTCCAAAGTCTCAAGACCTCATTATCTAAAAAACGACTTTTTGTCCTATTTCCATCACAACAACACTGATCCACGTCAGTGCAGCGAACCGACTGAGTGACGATAGTTATGCAACTTTGCCTGTAGCAGTCTGACATGGTTTAATTTTGGCAGCTTTCAAAGACTGTGTGTGCTTGGACTATTGACAGGTGTTTTGTTCTTACTCTGTTATCACAATTTGGTTCTCATTTGGGATGGAGTTGATTCATGTCACTGGACAGAGATCATCCATGATATCACTGGCAACTCACTTAGCTCTTCTATCTGTTCTCCCATATGCAAAACACAAAAATGGACTATATTGACAAGATGCTAAACCTAAATTTTAGAGACCTAGCTACTAGGAGAATCAACTGTCAGTAGTGCTCTTATGTTCTTCAAATATTTGCAGAGTGGGAGCCTGAAAAGAGGATTTGCAAAAGCCTTACTTAGCCACTGGCAAGTGCTAAAATCACAGCCCCTTCTCTTAAAACAGATGTGCACATGGGTAGTTTGTCTCCTTTTGCTTCTTTTGCAATAGTAGTGACAGCATGCCTGAGGTCCAAAGCCAAATCCCTCTTCTCCCTGAACAGGCTTGAGCCCTATAGAATACCCTAAAGGAACAACCTGAAGCTGATGGCTTTTAACCAATAAGCCCCATTTACCAACTTCTTACAAATCTGTTCCTTTAAATGTAGCCAGTTCTGAAAATGGTCAACAGCAAATTTCCTGCTGCCTTGGGACACCTAAAACATATTTGGACCGTAGATATCTAAAGAGTTATCAGCAGCATTTCAGGAAGCAGACAGAGAGATGAAGGATCCAACTGTGGACTCATAGGCTTACAAAACATGGTAAATAGCATTTGACAATTCACTGCATGGGACTTCAAAACTAGCATACACAGAGTGAGTAGGAGCAGTTTTTCCTTAGATGGTCATTGTAGTAATAGGTGATACCTTGAGAGATTTACACCACTGAAGGCAGAAAAGGTAGAACTGTAAAAAGAACACAGAAGGTGGTGTTATTTTTCCTCTAGGGCATGTTAAAACAGTGCTTTTTGCAAACACTGAGAGAAGGATCTGACTTTCTGAGTACTATTTTTGTCACTTAGTCATTTATAACCAGTAATAAATCTTCTGCTGATGATTTTTGTTGAGGATTCGTGTCATACAAAGGAATTCAGCTGACTACCGTTGTCACTTTGTCCCTGTAACAGAGTAAAACTTGTTCAGTCAGTAAACAGATACGTCCTGAAGGGTGGAAGAATACATCTATTGGGCAAGAATTTCAAGAAGATACTGTTTCTACACACCTGCTTTTGAAGTCACAATCACACTTTTTTTCCTCTGTAAAAAAGGTTGTTATGCTTATTTAAGCTTTTCTTTGTTACCTTTGTTTAGATAGCACCCTGAGCAGTGTCATTAAATCACATAAGCTAAAGATCAGTTTTTACAAAGCTTACAGATAAGAAAAACTGAAGAAAAGAGAAGCACCTTGCCTATAGCCAAGAGGAAACCAAGAGCTTAGATCATCACATCACCTGGTGGCCAACTCTGAGCTCATTGAAATCACCCCCAAAATTGCTGTTCACAGTAACAGAACTTAGCACAAACTCCTTATTGATCACTAGAGACACACTCCTCATGTTTGGTCTGTTGTCCAAACCTATTTTAAATCCTTTAAAAATGCCAAAACATTTTTGTTGTGCCACTTATAAAAATTAGCCAATGAATAAGGTGTAAGCAAAGAAATCATGTTTATTTTCGGTAGAGTCTTGAACTGTTGTTTTGTGAGGCTGTGTAACTTCATGATCCAGCTAGTACCCAAATATAATCCTAGTAGCAACCCAACTCATTGTCACACTTCCTTCTTTTATCTCCTAGCCAATTAAAGTGCTCAAGGAGACTGTGACTTTTTCGGTGCTGCTGCAGTTAAGCAGATCCCAATCTGTTTTGAAGATGAAGTAGTCCTAAGATATAAATAACCAGTGCTTCTCCCAAACAGATTTCATCAATTCCTTCAGAAAACTCACAAACTCAATGTGGTTGACTGTAAAGCACGAGTGATAATGCCCAATTTGACTTTTCAAAATGTTCACGTGTATGCGTGTTTCTGTCAGGCTTGAGGATTTTGACTCAGTGGACTGTAAAAGCAGAATCCAGTTATAGGGTTTGGGTGGATATTCAGAGCAGACCTTCCCTCAAGCTGGGAGTTGTTCAGCACCAGGGCCCTGACTCAGCATATCACTGAGAGAGTGATCTCGTTCAAAGCCATGCAAGTGACTCACATATTTACTTCTCTGACTCTCTCTCCTCTTCCTTTAAAGCTAAAATATTGGGCCACTTTTCTGACATCAGCTCACTGCCATCCAGCTATCAGCTGGAAGTCAACACAGTAAAATGTTAACCTTTCCTCCCTGAGGTCCCTCCACCTCAGCAAATGACATTTCCACAGTCTCTGTTGTTCTGCCCTACAATATCTGCCCACAGCCACTTCTCAGGTCTGCTGGAACCATAGTTGGGCCACAACCTCACATGTAATTCCATGGAGCATTCCTACCATCCAACTCCCCACCTCTATCCCTGCAGCCACAGCTCAGGCATCAGTGACACCTCTCTGCTGTAGCGTTTCTTGCCTGGGTCTGATAAACACCATCCTGTCCCCTCAAAGTGCCCACCGAGCACGGCAAGGTGGCTGTACCCATCTCCAGCACAGTGTGGAGGCTTATCTTCCTCGGGAGGCACGAGGGTGGCCTGCACCTCCCCCAGCACAGCTCCTCACTGCCTAGTTCCCCACCCTCCCTCTCATACATGTAGGATATACACAAAGGAGAGGGATGGAGTACCTCTCCTATGAGAGAATTTGGATTGTTCAGCCTGGAAAAGAGAAGACTTTGGGGTGACCTTATCACTGATTTTCAATACTTGAAGAGAATTTATAGAAAGGATAGGGCAAGACCATTGACAAGAGCATGTAGCGACAAAGCAAGGGGCATTGGTTTCAAATTCAAGGAGTGTAGGCTTAGATTAGATATGGGGGGAAAAAAATCTTTACCATGAGGGTGGTGAAGCACTGGAATACGTTGCCCAGGGAAATTTTGGATGCCCCATCCCTGATGTGGTATGGCCAGGCTGGATGGAGCTCTGAGCAATCTGGCCGAGTGAAAGATGTCACTGCCCATGGCAGCAGGCTTGGAATGGGATGATATTTAAGGTCCTTTCCAACCAAAACCATTCCATGAATCTCTGATTCATGCCGTGAGCACTACTGCTCTATCTGAAACGCTGCTCGCCCACCTTCTCGAATATTTTTCGCTTTTTTTCCTGTGTGCTTGACGCCATGCGGGCAGGGTGAGGTCTCATGTGCCAAAACGCACACAGCCGTGTGTTTGTATCTCTGAGCGGCTGCCTTGCCCAGGCCCGGCACGGCCCCGCCGAGCTCAGGGCTGTAGCCGGGTGCTGAGCGAACGCCGAACAATGCGCCGCTCGCAGCGGGGCCTTGTGGGTAGGGGAGGCGGCCTGCGCGGGGCCGCGGAGCGGGAGGCCGAGTCGGGCCGGGCCGGGCCGGGGGTGGGCAGAACGCTGAGAGAGCGGCGAGGGAAAGCGAGGCCGGCGAGGATCGCGGCTCCCGCCCCAGCAGCCGGAGAGTGCTGCAGAAGGAGCCGCACTCTGAGCCCAACCCCGCGGCAGCCGCTCCCTCTTCGCTCCCCGCCTCCCCCCGCCCTCGGAGCGATGTCCCGGCGGAGCGGGCAGTGAGGCGGCGGCCGCCGAGGGACGGTCTGAGCAGGGAGAGGCGGAGGCACGGCGGGAAGCGCTCCGTCCCTCCCTTCCAGCTCTCTCCCCTCCCTCTCCCCGCGCCCGGGCGGAGCAGCGACCGTTTTCCCTCGCCCTTCATGCCCGGACGGCGGCCACCGGCGGCGCTGCCCTCCGCTCCCGCCTCGCCGCCCCCGCCCTTCCCGGGCTCGCCGCCGCGCTAGGCCCGCCGGGCGGCCCCGCGCAGTGCCCTCCGCGGGCCCGGCTCTAGGCGGGCCGGAGGATGAGCCAGCAGCCGGCGGGGAAGATGTCGGCGGCTCCCCTGGCGGCCGAGGCGTTGGAGCCGGCGGCGGGGATGCTCGAGGGCCGCCAGAGGAAGCTGGAGTCCATGATCCGCGACCCGCGCTCCCCGGTCAACGTGGAGAGCCTGCTGGTGAGGGGCGGCCGCGCCCGGGGGGAGCGCTCGGCGGGGGAACAAAGGGAGCGCTACCCTCGCCTCAGGCGGGCGGGAGGGAGGGAACGGGAAGGAAGGAAAGGGCTCCCGCGTCCTGAACGTGCTTTCCTGGGGGAGGACGAAGGATCGTCTCCACGCCCCCGGCCGGGCCACCGGCAGCGGGGAGGTGGCGGGAGCGGCCCTCGCCCCCAGGACTGTGTTGAGCTAGGGGACGGGCACGGCGCTGTGAGAGGAGCGCTCCCGCTCCCCGATTAGCTAGATCTTATTTGGGGGAAAGTGAGAAACGTCCCTGGCGAGATCTGGTCCAGGGAGAGGAAAGCGCCTTGTTTTCCCTCCCAGCATCGTTCACACCGTTCGCTTTCGCGCCTCGTAATCACAGCGTGTCCGTCCCCAAAGTACCTGCCTTTGTGTGCGCTGCCGGGCACCCATCGCTCACCCCCCGTGAAACGTCCCCTGAAGCTGAGGTTGCTGTATGATGTGGAAATAATTCAGGAAAAGGGGACATGCCTAAGGGAGAAATGTAACTGAGGGGTCCACTAGGGTCACATTTATTTTTCATTGGGGCAAATTGATTCGTTTGTGTCCTGTTTCAAATAACATTTTTCCGTGTGAGTCTGTGAAATACAGTTTACTTTAGTGAAAAATCTATGCCCTCAGGAAGAAGTGTGAAAGGGGTTAGATTTCCCCATTTTAACCATCTGAACTGTAGAAAAGCAGCCAAGAGACAGATTATTATCATTATTGCTATCCCTGTTATCATTATTATAATTATTAATATTTTAACTGAACTTTAGGGTCTTCAAATCTTATATTTTGCCATCTGCCCCAAGATTTCCAATGTGTCCCAGTTATGAGGAGCAGAAAAAGGGGGAATAAATCCCAGTCATTCCAAGAGTTGCCCAAGGCACTTACACTGTGTCTTTTTTTGTGCTTTCAAATGACTCAGTTCTGTTTGGCCAAAAATACAGGAACTGACTGAACAAAATGTATGCCTGTGCTGTGTGGAGAATATAGGAATTTCCTATAACATCTGAAAAATGTTCTTCCCGAGGCTGTGGTGCTGTGTTACCCCTCAGATATTCAGGGGCATAATGACAGCCATCGTCAACGGAGGGGAGCGGGAAACAGTGCGACATATCTGACTGGATTCAGATAAGTTTTTGCCTAGGCCAAGGCAAAGAGAGCTGCCTCTGGGCTTCGCTCCCAGCATTTTCACTTTGGTATTTTGCTAGGAAAACTTTGACCTGTGGCCAAAAAAGAACAGTTAAAAATAGTACAGTCATTCTGAAAAATGCATCAGGTTAATACTTAACCCCAGTAGACTTTTTCACACTCTGCTTTTATACTCAACAGCATGATTCTTTTATTCTCTCACCTCCCATGCCTTGGACATAGTTTGAATACACTAAAATATGTTTAGGTTTCTGAAGAGAAATCCTAGCTACAAAATTGGGACTGGGCTGCTTAGAGCTTGATTTTTTGTTTGTTTTATATGCTAGCGATGTAGACTGCTTCATGTAATACATTGAGAAAGCAAACCATGGGAGAATGTTAGCTGGATTGTAAATGCAGTTGTTTTACAGTAAAGGTCATCACTGTTCTCTGCACTCTGTAAGTATTGTTTGAAAAACTAGCAGCAGGTAAAATATAATGCTAATCTATCAAATTTCCTAGCTTGCACAGTCTACAGATCTGTGTATGAAATAATGAACTATTTATTATTCTTATTTAGGAAATTTGCAACACATTTCCTGTAAATGCACTTTCTTTTGGTCTCTGGTATTGCTTTATGCAGTTTGACATTAATTTTGCATTGGTGGGCTGCTAAATAGTCTGAGTATGAAAGCATTTTCATATTGAAAAATGTACTTGTTTTCTAAACAGCTCACTTTCAGTGTAAATTATCAAAAGTGGAAATGTGTTTTCAGTTAAAAGTAGAAATACAGCAACACAAACTGAGAGTCAGGGAAAGCATCTTAAAAAATCTAGCTGGGATGCCACTATTTCATCCTCCAAAAATAACAGAACCAAAACTAAAAATGTGGAATGGAATTCAAAATGGAATTCATTTCCTTACAGTGTAAAAAGTCATAAACAGCTGCTATTCTGTATTTTGTGTGCATGCTTTATTTTTGGGAAGCCGTAAAAAACGAAAAAGTAGCTGTTAATCTATAACACATGGTGTATATTTGAAAGATGTGAGAAGCTGAGGTAATAAACTGTCTTTCTCTAGATAGCAATTCCACTGTCATCAAAAGATATTTTATTCAGTGGCTCTAAATGAAGAGACTTTCTTTACATACCTTATTGACCACAGGATGGCTGACCACATCCATCTGTTTCTTCAGCAGGAGAATCTATGAAGCCAAATACATTGATTATGTTCCTCATGTGCCCCTTTGGGGCTCAAGAGAGACTGTTAGATTTTCTAATGGGATTTTTGCTATCTTGTGTGCCATAACACTTGGTATTAATGCCTGTGTTGGGCATAATTATTTATGTTTGATTAAAACATATCTTCAAAAAAACCTATGTATTCTCAATTCAGAGGCATTACGAGATGGAGAACTCCACATTTAGTTTGTTCTCACGGTTATGAAGGCAAAATGGAACATCCCAGAAAACAACCAACCAACTGAAATGTGTGGCATGTTTATTACCACCCTTTTTCTGCTATATAAAAAGAAATCATGGAGGACTTTCTACTCATTAGTATAGGTCAGATGCACAGCCAGCACTTGGTGGGGTTCTGCTGGTTTTTGGTCTGATAAAGAGATGAAAAGAGGAATGCTAGAACTGTGTATTCAGTGCCATGATAGGTGTCAGCAAAGACATCCACAAAGGGAAGTGGTTATTGCAACCTCATTGAGGCATTGGCTGAGTGCTCCTTCTCTCATTGTATCTTGTTGAAAGCCTGTTCTTAGGTTGCCTATGCTAAGATAAATAATTTTGATATTGTCACAGCTTTCTATGATACAGTGTTACTCTTTTTGGGCATGTAACACTGCATTAGTGGTTATTAAAACCTGATTTCTGTATTACATTTAGATCATGCAGATTACTTCGTAAAGCTACCATGTTTTTACTATTTGCTTTTCTGCCAGTTGTGTCATCCACTAATTTAATGAAGTGACATTTTTATGTGTACTGCATGTACACATGGATGATAGCACTTAATGGCATTTGACCTTTGGTGATCCATACGAAACCCTTCTATAAATACATTCCTACGAAATAGTTCCAAGTTGACAGCTAGATTTAAGGAGAGCTTAACTGTGCTTGAATACATTTGGGCATTTATGATTTTGCATATAAGCTCTAGCTACAGTATGAACTGAGTTATTTTTGCTAGTATTTATTACACAATATGTGGGGGTGCATTGGCAAGTGTTACCTGCTCTAAAACAAGAGCAGATAGGTCACTGTAGGCTGTGTAAAACTAATCCAGACCTCCGCTTCCTTGCCCTGTGTAGTTGTATCACTTCAGCACATGCTGAACTCAACTTTTGAGTTGTGTGGTGGTGTTGAACAGATCTGGTAAATCTTACCATCCTCGTCCTGCACTGCTTCTCCTGGGCTGCACCTGCTCGAGTTCGGTTGTCCAGAGAAAGGAGCTCGTGTTTGCCCTTGGACTCACTCATTCAGTGCAAACTTCAGGATTTTAGCGTTAAGCTTGAAGTTTGATGTTACACTGGAGGTGTAAAATGTTGAGTATCCCCTGTTTCATATTCTGCCTGTTCTGCTGTGGTTGTGTCAGCTTTTGAAAGAACGAACTCTTAAAACTGTTAATTAAGCAGTGCAGCAATGAAATTGTGAGCACAGCACTGGGCTATGCTGGAATGCAAGCATGGTGGACTGAGAAATGGAGAGAAGATTAGCAGGAGAGTGCTCAAGTGTCTCAGACTACACATGCCTTAGAACCAGGAAAACCCAAACCCACAAACCAAAACTGAACTAAATTGCCATTTCTTTCTTCTTTTAAATAAAGCTGAAAGGTAAACTGTGTATTTACACTCGTTTGAACATAAATAGATGTTCATCTACATGGATCGTTGCCATCAAGACCCTGGAATTTTACTCTTAATGAAAAATAAATTGGAGATACAGCCATGACTCCCATGCTTTCAATAGGTGCATCTGTCCATAAAGATCTCATCAACTGAGTAGTTGCCAACCTTGTACCAAGAGTGTTAATTGAGCAGATCACTAGGCTGAGCTCTGTTAATTCAGGGTCTCCAGGTCATCATGGCTGGTACAAGCTATCCTTTTGCAGGATTTTAGCCTTAGGAACTTTCTAAGTATTTCATATTTAATATGAAAGTTTTTTCACTTTCCTGAATTTATTGCCATACATAATTTTGAATCAGCAAGAAAAATATGTTGTGTTAATTTGAGCCAGCAAGTATAGGGAAGTGATGCAAATGTAGCAGTTAGGAGGATCTGATCTAAAATTCATTGCCCACTAAGTTATTGGAAGGCCAGATAATTCTCTGTTCCTGAAGAAATAATCTTTTCATGTTATATTTCCCGTGCTGTTATTTCTCTCTTAGTTTCTAACTCTTTCTATAAATGTTCTATTTTTGATCTGTAATTTTAGAGCATCTACTGCAGAGTCAAAAATTATGATCCTTAAGGAAACAGCATTGTCTTTTGTTCATTGTTCCCTTCTGATGGATTTATATATAGCAGTATAGTTAGCTGGAAGAAGATAGTTCTATTTTTCTGACAGTTTTATATATTTTTATATTCTGTCTTATTCTGCATGAGGATTAAAGCATTTCAGTTCTGGTTTGAGAAAGCAAAAAGAACGTTTTGCTCAGCTTCAGGTGTTTTTACTGCCACACGAGATGCATGCAGATTTTGTGTGAGTGTATTCACAATAGTCATGTTCACTCTCAATATTTCATCTCTGTTGATCAGATTGCAGTGTGTCATTAGTATTCTTTAATTGTTCAATCTTTGTAACAACTCAAGAGAAACATAAATACTCCTACGTTATCAAATTAGCAGAGTTTTCTTCTGCTTTATATGTGCAGGAATAAAAATTCAGGCACTGTTCACTTTTCCAAATATTAGTAGTCTCAGTTTCAGTTGGAATGTGTGCAAATGCTCATTAGAACCTTTTTTTTAAAGTACATTTTCAGTTCTAACTAGTGGCAGAGCAGTGCCAAAGCATTTGGCTCTTTGTCTAGTAATGCAATCCATAACAAAAGCTGCCTAATTTAAAAAGAAGGTGCTACCTCAGTAGCCAATCTCCACAGAAATCAGTTGATGATTTCTTGCCAGTGTTTGATCTACAAAATATGACTGGAATTATATCAGTGTCACAGAGGAGCTGACTTTGGATTTTGAAGATGAAAGTGACTGAAATTTGGTAGTAGAGTTTTACATAATGAAAGATATAAAAAAATTAAATCTGAGTATTTTTATAATTCATAAGCATGGGGGGTTTTGGGGGAGTAGAATGCTATATTGTGTCCAACGTTTCTTCTAAACTGTTACACTGAAAAGCAGCGAATGTTTCTGGTAACAATTGTATTTAAAATACTTTTTTCTTGGTACGTCCCATCGGTTAAGAACAAGAATACAATGTTTATATTGGCAGACTTGGCTAGTAATAAACTCATTTTAATGAGCTGTTCGCAATGTAAACACAAGGTTGAGTGTAGTGCTCAGTTCCCCAGCCATACCTACTGTGTGTGAAGCTCCTGTAGCAGTGCAGTGTCCAAACAGCCCCACATTGCCCAGAGAGCACCCCTGTGCCCGGCCACGCGCCAGCTGCCTCACTGCAGGTGAAGCATCACCTGCACCCTTCATTGGCAACATTATGTTCATTACCTGCTAACAGCGTTTTAAGACTGTATGCTTAAATCAGTGATTGGGCCCCTGATGTGCAGAGGGGTGGGAATATTTGGAAGATTGTGATTTTGTGAATTTTGTCCAGATTTCACTATGTTGGAGAGTGTCAGTCTGTAACAGGTGCTTTATGTGGTATGGACTTAGCTTTTTCTCTGTGTTTGTCTGCTACTGTTACAACTATTGAGAGAGGGACCTTTTTTGTGTGTGAAGTATCATGGAGTTTTGTTGTTGGATGGACAGAGATTTCTTCATTGTCAAGTGAAACATGCCTCCTGTTCAGTCTCTGCTTCATTTGTTGTAGGGTGCAGAAGGTAATAGACATGAGAAGAAAAACAATCTGTGTGCCACATACAGAGGTTTTTGATTCTGCTTGTCTTCCATTAATTTTATTACATGTAGAATAACTTACGTGAGTCAAATCTTTTGCAAAAAGTAACCACTCACATACTTAGTGTTTTCTGTGTGCCCAGATTGAGACTAATGAGTTATGATGTTAGTGTTCAGCATTGTTACTTTAATTCCATAGTCATTTCATCATTAATTTTTTTTTAGGATAGTGTTGTTCAAATGGTACAGAGAATTAAAAAAATGGTATGCAGGAGGGTTTGAATCCTAATCAGCTGCTATCATTTTATGGGTTCAGACAAATCTTTCTTCATTTCCAAGTATATGAAATGGAGATGATGAAGCTTTATTTTTAAGATGTACTGGAGAATAATTTAATATTTAGAATAGACTTACATGATTAAAAAATACGATCACAAGTAAGCTATGCCCAAGTGTTTAATTCTGAATTTTGAAGATTCAGATAACCAAGTAATTATTACCTTTTGACTGCTCTAAATAATGGGTACTGAGTTTATTAGTCTGTATGTAAAGTACAGAATTACAGTATCATACATAAAGCAAGATAAAGTTTCGGTGACTCATCCAAACAAAAGAATTTTCTTATACTTTCCTTCAGGAGGAAATGAAGAGGAGGGTACATACAGGCATGAACGTAGGCTTGAACAAGTATGAAAGAAGAAAAGTTAAGCTTTAGCAAATACTCTTATTTTTTTTTTTAATCTCGGAACACATAATGTTGACTGTTACTGTCAGCAAATAAATAAATAACTAGAAGAAAAAATACCTGAGTTCCACACTCTCTTCCAAATGCTATTTAAAGTTTAACTGAAATCTTGATTACTATTTAAAGGCTGTAATGCATCATTGTTCTTTGTCCATGTCACTGTTGTTATAGGTAGCTGTTCAAAGTCTATACCTTAATTGTTGATTAAATATCATACATAGTTCTCTCAACAGCATAGATTTACCTTAGTATGGAATATACAGAGAGGAGGATCTTCAGGTGTTCTTCGGGAATTCCTTTTTATTGAATGAGCTGTGAATTTGGAAGTCTGCTTGTGTTTATTGCTACTGTACAACTTGATTGACACTCTTTTATTTTCTTTTGTTTGAAATGAGGAGTGCTGCATTGATAAATTCACAGTACTGGGTATGTGCGTACTTTCAAAGAGATTACGCTCTAGAAACAATAATAGCACAGGTTTTGGTTGAGGGGTATACAAACATTTGGCTTGCCTGTTCTCTGAAAATGTTGTATTTCATAGAGAAAATAGTTTTAAACTGGTTTCCCTTGTGGTTTATGAAACTAGTTTGTTCTAGTCTCTGTTTTCGGTTTAGTGCTGATTATGTTAAGTGCAAGATTAGGGAGACAAGCCATGTCATTTGTTGCATGTTTAGGACACAGATTTTTATTTGTAAATGACTTTTAGCACCATCTGCTATATAGGGAAGGTTATATTATTATAGGCTTGTAGAATGTGCAGCTAAACTCATTGGAAACAAGCTGCAGTAAATAGATAAAAGATCTTATGGGGTTACTTGATATTGGTTGCACCCCTTCTTGCACAATTTTATAACTATGCTCGACTTCTGAATTAGAGTATTTTTGTGGAATTTTAAACTTTTGTGATAAAATAAACATGAAGTCTCTCAATTTAGGAATAGAATTATTCCTTCTAATAGTTTAGGAAAATGGAGAAGAGCAGGAAATAATACCACATTGGAAGCTGTTGGTGTAGTGAGTAATGAAAACCTTTCCAATGCCAGGGGTATGCATGCAAGATCTGTTTCCTTTAGGGAACATCTCGGGACCTCCTCCTCCAACAGTAAAAGTTAGCCCACTTAGGCATTAAGCCATAGTTTTTATTTCTTGGCCTGTTCAATTTAATGACCTCTTAAGTGTATAAACCTGGATTATAAAATACCTCCCCCCCTTTTATTTTATGTTCTCTTATATGAAAAGTGACTGAGAACAACTGCTTGAATTACTCATCTGGCAAGGAGGTCCTGACAGTTTATTATTGTATTGCAGCTGCTGCTATTAATTTAAACAATATTCTATGTTATTTTTTTTCTCTGTGAGCACAAAATAATAATTCTGTTAAGACTTGTATCCATGCTGGTATTGCAAGTACTTGAACTGAGCTATAGATCTGATAGGGAAAACTGAAAATAGCTGCACTTTCAAAAAAAAATCCCATTACCAAATTGTTAAGTTTTGTAAAGCCTTTTTTTAAATTGCTTTCAAGTTCATTTTTCTGTATTAGTTTAATTATATGGAATGAACTTCTTTTTAATTGTATTTTTCAGTTATTTTTCTTATTCCCCACTCATCATCTTCCCAGAACTGAAGGATTTGTCTTGACTCTGCAAATGTGGCATTATTGCCAGAGAGGGTGGGAAGCAGCAGAACTCCGTTGCCAGAATTCTGCTGGTAAAATCTAAATGTAACAGCAAATGAGGCAGCCTGAATATTGTTTTGTATGCAGGTAGTGTTCTGTGTCAGGAATATTTTAAGCTTGTATTAAAAGATAAACAATAAATACCCTAATATAAGCTACATCTCCTGAAAAAATATTATGTTGGCAATTCCCTTTAATCATAGAAATCTAGCTAGTTCTCTGTTTTAGAAATGATTTCTGCTAGGATTATGAAGAAAACCTCTAAATATGGACACTATGATGAAGAATGGTTCATGTGCGTAGAAGCCTGAAACAGTAGCACCATGAGGTGTGAATCATTTCATCTATTTTAATGGTTGGCTGCCTCTGAAGAAAGGCAATTTAAAGTGTCAAAATAAACTATTTCAGTGCTCCCATTTTTTTAGAAGAAATACCAGTACTTGTTCCCACATGTGCCTTGCAGTGTTTCTCAGGTGCCAGAAGTCCCAAATGTCCCCTCTCTACCTGTGAAAACATCTTTGGCAAATTTTGACAGATATAAAGTGGAAAATGTAACTCTAAAAATTTTGTAAGGTATGATATTGTTCATTATTTTAAAAGTTCCTGGCTTTATTTTATATGACTCTACTCCAGGACTTCACTGAATTAGAAAATCAGAGACAGCATTGAGCCCAACTGCAGAGCTTATTTTACGTTTTCTGCATAGAATGGACTGGTTTGCTTATGCCATATTGCTGAAAGAATGTTTGGTATAGGTTGGGTAAAAGTACATATGGTGATATGGTATTCATGTTTTGAAATCGCACAGTATAAATTTAGGGAGGATGTGCAGTGTGTCTTACAGACAGATGGGAATTACTAAAATTGCAGGATACTTGCAATACAAATTCTTTTTTGTTAAATCAAAACCAAGTAAATGTACACTGAAGTTATTTCTATTTATCAGTGTTTTCCATCAAATGGATGCTGAATGTCACTGGGGAGAGAAATGGCTGTTTTGCCTTTTTGGAGTATGGAGGAAGCATGACTGAAGAAAAGTCTTAGACACATTTTATTCCAAGGCTGAACTTTTTCATTCTATTTTGATTTCAAGCTTATTTTCTAGAGTTTATCAGAAGAGGCTGCCATGCAATTGGACTCCTTTCTTGGCACACAGGAATTGTTCTTGGGTTTATACACAGACTAAATTTCTGAATTGTGGAATTTGCATTGGTTTTACTGCCATCATGCCTTGATTTTTTTTCTCACGTGTGAAATCTTAGCGCTGTTGGGTCAGTTGTCCTCTAAAATGGAAGTGGAGGAGAAACAAATTTGCTTGAAGCTATAATATCATAGGGTCACTGATGCTGAAAGCACATATGCATTGTGAGAGAAGCATAACATTTTTATCTTTGTGTTTGATTGCATGTAAAAAAGTAAGGAAAAAGTTGTTAGTGTGGTAAAATATCACCATCATCTGTAAGCTTGTATCTAATAACACTAACTCAGACTGTGTCTGGGTTCTCCCCTGTAGCTGGTGTGGTACTGCCCTGTCCCTAGTGGGAAGTTCCTGGCCCAAGGTTGTCCAAAAGCATCACCATGGTGACAGTGAGGGGACTGGAGGCCTCACACAGAGGTTCAGGTGATGCTGTTGTTTCACAAAAGGATNCGAGGGGACTGGAGGCTCAGGTGATGCTCCAGGTGATCACAGAGGTTCAGGCGATGCTGTTGTTTCACAAAAGGATTTGCAGAGTACCCCTTCATCTCAGAATATTCTGTGTATCCTTCTGTGACTCTGTGATTTAAGTTAAATCCAGCAGAATAATCAGCAATTTAGGCTTAAAATGAACATTGCCAGTGCTCAGTGAATGATGGTTTCCAAGGCCACATCTGTAGCAGCAAGTGAAACAAGAGCAACACCAATTATCTCATGTTATTCCTGAGTTATTCCTGAAAATTCTGGTCTTAGAGTAAATGACTATATCCCTATTCAATAATCAATTTTTTGTATGTCTAAACTCTCTTTGATGGTGAGGTGTATGTAGCTAGTTGTATGCACATTTTCCATGTAGAGTAATAAGGAATGACAAGAAACTCAAATCATTTAGGGACCCAATTTTGTCTGGAATGGCCTGAAACACCAGGTCATGCTCTTACCTACTCAATGTACAGTAAAGCTGTTTTTTGTTGATGCCCAGAATTTAAATCCCCAGATTTAAATTCTGCTTTAGTAGAGAGTTAGTAGTGATCTCTGCTTGCTGTTGGGTAGTGCCGTGCTGTTGTGGCTGTCCTGTTTCTGGTTAGGTCATGGTTGTGTGCTTTCCACCTGTGTATATTCATATAGGATGTGTGCAGAAGTACTCTTACAAGAGACCTATGTAAGTTTTTTTTCTTCCCCACACTCTTTAGCCAAGTACATACACTTCTCACCTTAATGGTCTTGATGCATGAGTTTTTTCTTCAAATGTGAAAAATGTGATTCCTTGAGGAAGCAGCTGATGCATATGGCTCTTGTGGGGATTGATCTCCTCAGGTCTTAGGCCAGTATTTTCTTGCCTTTCCATATAAGAATCACTTATTGCCAAAGCTGAATGAAAATTTAGGAAACATCGAGTTATTGTCTGTGGGAAGACTGTTTTCCACTTATAAAATGGAAATTTCATATCATGAAGGATATCCTCATATCATGAGGAATTTGAAATCTATTTTCTATTTTGCTTTGCTTTGCCAAGTAATTTAGGATATTCACTTAGCCCTGAATTTCTTGCCATACTTTTATTTAACAGTTGTGGATTTTTTTAAATTCTTTGTATTCCAAAGATATATTTGCTCAAAAAAAGGAAAGTGACTATGGTGGCATAAACACAAGCTAAGTAAATGGAAAAATATTCTTCCATTTTAAAATCTCAGTTTTGCTACCATAATCTCAGCTGATATTTTTAATATCAGTTTGTAACCAAATTCTGTTAGAGTTTTAATTTCACTCTCTCAATGAAGGCAGTCCTGCATATCTTCTGTTAAATGACAAGGTGAAAAGGCAGGATTTCATTGCCTGCATATGTGAAGATAACACCACTACCTTGCAGAGGTATTATCAATTGGAAAGAATATTTTATATCTGGTTCAAGTTTTACAGTGCCCAGGAGCCTTTGCTTTTAATAACTTTACCTTGAAAAGGCTGTGAAATAGTCCTACCATTCTGAAGATACAAGGTACTTCATTGTCAGATTGAGATCAAACTTCCTGAGGATGTGGGTTCCTTTGTGAAGATCTCTATCAGCCGTAGACAAAGAAGTTAGAATGTCCATGGAGGATGAGGGAAGCCTAAAAATGCTGTAGGATGCTGTATCTGTTTCTGAGTTACTTCTGAGAAGCAGAAAGAGATGAGATTTTGCAGACACAAACTTAGTAAATAGGCGAGTACCGTGCTTGGGTCAGATAACTCTGGTCTATAATGTGGATGTAAATGCAGCAGTAATTAAGACAAGCTTAAATATTCTCAGGTAGTCTAAAACACTCTGAAGGAAGATGCAACAGAGAGGGTGGCCCTTTTATTTTGGAGAAGGTGAGCACAGCAGAGGACAGATGTGTTCTCAGATATATGTGCAATAATTATTAAAGGCAACAACTTACATTTTCTGCCTTAGGACTAGCACTTTTAGAAGAGGAATAGACATGGTCTATTCTTCTGGTGGTCTTGATAATTGGAGTAAGGTTTTCTGGATTATTCTTTAATAGTCGAGATTTTTGATTTTTTTAAAGTTATGTATATTTTTGTATTTAAGAGCTTCCATCATTAAGGGTAGTACCAATCAAATTATTTTGTGTTTAACAAAAATACATCTGTCTTGGAAGAATTTGTAAATGAACCAATAAAAATGTACAGTTTTTGATGAAGATACCAAGCAGCTTGTTTAATATTAGAACAAGAAATGTTCATAAATCTGAAGAACAGAGAAGTTTTTCAGTATGAGAAACTAAGCCTCAGTGATCTCAGAAACTTTTTAACCCGTTTCTCCTTTAATAGTTATATGAATCCATTTAAAAACAAATGTCTAACACAAATAGTTTCACTATCAGTTAAAGCAGTAGCTCCACCTGCTTCCCTGAGGCACCACCTTGGTGGTGACACAATATTTGTGCTGGTGTGTTGTGGATTGCCTTGAGTACCTAACCTGGATTAAAACTAGCCTGAATCATTTTATCAGCTAATCCTGGCATATTTGCAGAACAATCACCAACCATATTAAGTTTAACCAGGACAAGTGCTGGATTCTGTACCAGGGATGGGGCAACCCCAGTTGTGTGTACAGACTGGAGAAGGAAATGCTGGAGAGCAGTGCTGTGGAAAGGGACCTGGGGGTCCTGGTCACTGGCAAGTTGAACATGAGCCAGCAGCACCCTGGCACCCAGGAGGGCCAACCCTGTCCTGGACACATCAGGCACAGCATGGCCAGCTGGGCAAGGGAGGGGATTGTCCTGCTCTGCTCTGGGCTGGGGTGGCCTCCCCTCGAGTGCTGGGGGCAGTTCTGGGTGTCACAGTGTAAGAAGGACATTAAACTATTAAATGTTTCCAAGGAGGGCAACAAAGATGGTGAAGAGCCCTGAGGGGAAGCTGTATGAGGAGTGATTGAGGTCACTTGGTCTGTTCAACATGGAGGAGACTGAGGGGAGACCTCACTGCAGTTACAGCTTCTTCATGAGGGGAAGAGGAAAGACAGACATCTTTTCACTCTCAAGGCCAGTGAAAAGACTTGAGGAAACAGTATTAAGCTGAGTCAGGGGAGGTTTAGATTGGATATCAGGAAGACGTTTTTCATCCAGATTGTGGCTGGGCACTGGAACAGGTTCCTCAGGGAAGTGGTCACAGCACTGGCCTGACAGAGCTCAAGGAGCATTTGAACAATCCTCTCAGGCACATGGTGAGTTTTTTTGGGAGTCCTGTGCAGGTCGTGAAGTTGGACTCAGTGATCCCTTCCAACTCAGCATATTCTATGAGTCTATGAACTGTCACAATAACTTAAAAAACTCCAAACAACCCACAATCCTGAACCTCTCCAAAGCAAACTAAAAAATTCACAGCATGTCTC
Source organism: Nicator chloris (assembly GCA_013400495.1). NCBI lineage: Eukaryota > Metazoa > Chordata > Aves > Passeriformes > Pycnonotidae > Nicator > Nicator chloris. The sequence goes on from WAAE01013787.1 coordinate 85,929, forward strand.
CTTTCTTCAAAGAGCTAGGTTCCAAGTGGATGGTGTGTTTATCGACTGAAATATGCAGACTGCTTTTTCTGAATGCTGGCCATGATCTGCATGTCCTACCGGAGTGTTGGTAATGAAACTTTGAAGAGAGTGTGGGGCCAAGAAAGAAATTTTGTGTACTGCTCTACAAATACTGGAGCTTCTTTCAGATTGCAGAGAACTTCAGTTCAGCTAGAATATGCTAATATAAACTTAGGAGAAAAGACAATGAGACTAAAAGCATGAAATAAATTCTGCTCTCACAATCAGGGTTAATACCACACTGTCTTACTAGTTGGTGTTCAGAGAAAATTGTAGAAACTGGAAAGGTTTTCTTTTCCAAAAAAACTAGTAAAAAGTCAATTCTGATTAGTACTTGCCTGTGTTTGAATTTAGGTAATTTAAATGGATTTTTTGTGCTTTAGTCTATTGCTTTAATCTGTTCTTTTAGGAAAAAGCAGGAATCTGTGAGTAAACATGCTTGTTTTAAAGATAAATACTGGCTCATATTTTCTTCTGGAAATAGTGGAATCCATCAACATAAGAAATGCCAAAATGACTAATTTCAGTTGTTAGCTGCCAGTGGTTAGCTAGAAGTTGTTCTTAGTGCCACGTTATTATTGCTCCATCTCCAATATGTAGGTTCTGTTACACTGGCACAAAGCAGACTGATATCACTGCAGCCTGCTTTGATACATGACTGAATTAAATTATATAAATAGTAATTTGACCTTACACTTACGCAGTTTTCTGATTTTATACTCTTACATCAGGGCAACATCAACTACATCAGTAGTGTTAGCATTGAGACAAGGTTGTTAAAAGAAAAAAGGTAGTTCAACCAGTGTCTCAACATCCTCAGTGTAAAAAATGTCTCCTTATGTCCGTTATAAATCTCCTATCTTTGCATTTAAAAATGTTACCGCTTGTCTTGTCACTACAGGCACTGCTAAAAGGTCTCAGTCTTTCCAATTAGCCTCCTTTAAGTATTAAAAGGTCGCAGTAAGGTCTCCCTGAAGTTTCTTCTCCAGGCTGAACAAAACCAATTCTCTCAGTTATTCCTCATGGGAGAAGTGCTCCATCCCTCTGATCATCTTGGTGCCCTTCCTCTGGACTTGCTCCAACAGGTCCATGTCCATCCAGAGCTGGATGCAGCACTGCAGGTGGGGTCTCACCAGGGCAGAGCAGAAGGACAGAATCCCCTCCCTCTCCTGCTGCCCACGCTGCTCTGGATGCAGCCCAGGACATGTTTGGCTTTCTGGGCTGCAAGGGCACATGGCTGGGTCACGTCCAGCCTCTCGTCCACAGCACCCCAAAGTTCTCCTGCTCTCAATTCCTTCATCCCCCAGCCTGTCTGGATTGCCCCAGCCTATGTCCTTGACTTGGCACTTGGCCTTGTTGAAATTCATAAGGTTCACATGAAAAAGCAGGCCAGTAAATTTACTGCAGTAAATTGGTATTCTTGATTTTTTGCCTGAAAATGTTAGAAAACTATGTCAAATGCAATTTATGGAGAAAATAGCCACTTGTGGTGTCATCATAGTCAGTTTTACATTCAATTTGTTTCTGATTTGTAGCCTGATATTAAGCAATTCAGAGCTCTGTTTTGGTAACAAAACTGATTGAGGGTTGTAAAAAATTTTTTTTCACCATTAGAGTGCAGGAGCCATAACAGGATGAATTTCTGTAGATACTGGATCTCCTGGTCAAATAAGCTAAATGCAATTTTCTTTCAGAGAAGTGGGGGTCCCAGGGAATATCACTGGCCAATTATTTTCATACAATTTCCCTTTTTTGACAACACTAATGTCAAAAATCAAATACAGCCAATCAAAAATCTGTATTGTTGTACGGGTTAAGATGTTGTCAAAATATGAATCTATCACCCCTTCACAAAAAAAAGATAGGAATTTCTCTGTCGTAGTGGGAAGCTTCTTCGGCTGTTTGAATTCTTTCGTCCTAGATAAACAGATTAGATAGCCAGACATGAATTTTTAAAATCATTTCTTAACAAATCATGGAAGTGAAATGGATCCTAGAGAGATGGATTCCTGGAAGTCTTTTGAAAAACACTTTGGGGTAGGGGGAGTGTTTTTCAGAAATGTTATTAGAATGCAATTTTTCAAGCCCTTACATGCATGTTTAGCTTAAAACATTTCAGTAAATACAATTAAATGGGTAGGACTACTTATAGACCCAGAATTAGACATAAGGTTGTTTCAGTCCACAGGGCTGTGGATTGGGTGGTTGTTGCCAGGACTGTGTAATTTTTCCTTGTCATCTCTTTGATATGTAAGATACTTGTTGTACCCACTTCGTTCTAATCTCTCTTCTCATCTTAGAGCAACATGGAGCCATTTCAGCTGGGGCTAACAAACGAAGTCTATTTCCTAATAAAAATGTGCTCTGTTTAAGTGGATTCCTGACATCTAAGAGCTAATGTTTGAATGTGTGTTCTGTTAGCATGTAGTTCTGTGAGCTTAGTCATTACTGCTTTGAAGCCAAACAGTTTACTTTATGTAAAATGTAGTAATGCATTCAGTAATACATTCAACTAATTTCTGTGGAATTCTGACGTGTGCTCTTCCGATCTTACTTTATGTAAAATGTAGTAATGCATTCAGTAATACATTCAACTAATTTCTGTGGAATTCTGCCCCTTCTTTCTCAGGTATTTCTTTGTATTGTTGGCGTGAGTTTTGTATGCTTTATGGAGGAATAATTGGAGGAAGAGGAAAGGGCAGATGTCTTAGCTCAGATGTCCCGGCTCCAGTGATGATTTTATTTTATTTTTTTTCAGACTCCAGATGTTTTTTTCTGTTACTAGAATATCCAGATGAAACTTAGAGCATAACTGGAATATTTGCAACTGTGCCACTGATGAAAATCACAGAATTAAAATTACTGTTTCATCACATCTTTAAATATTAATAGGTTGATAGAACCTTTTTATTATTTTTCTAAAAGACAGTGTTTGAAAAACATTGAATGCTTTTCTTTGAGATCCTTGGTCAGAGTCTACAGTGTTTCTCGTTGCATATGTGTATATATGTATGTATGTGTGTATGTGTGTGTGTATGTGTGCGTGCGCTTGTAATTGGAAGACAGAATTTCTTGACTGAAAGTGAGTTTTGGCCAGGGCTTTGTTTCCTGTGCCTTACTTGAGTAGTTATAAAAATGTGTTACTCTTCATTTCTGCTATGATTATCTAAGTTTTTATTTTCTGGGTTTTCAACCATTTTGACAAACATGAATATGTAACACTGAAAATAATAAGTTTTTTCAATATTTTTAGTGAGGAAAAATATATACTACCTGTCTTTTCTTTCCCTTTAGTGTTTCAGTAAGTTTAATCAGGTCATATTGACTGACAGATGTTTTCTCATGTTTATCTCATTTTGCCAAGCATTTAGTAAAATTTACTTTGATTGTATACACACTTTGCTCATCTTGGTACAAGCTGCACTACCTTTACTAGGCTAGTCTTTGAAAAGCAGTTTCGACCCAAACTGTCAAAAATAGCCAGCTATCATCTTTTTCTCCCCTTTTTTTCCAAATGCACACAGGCCATCTTAAAAAGAATAAATATATATCAAAATTTGGGATAAATTGTATTTCCTAAGCACTATTTTTGTTAGTGATTGTGGTAACTGCTAACCTATTTACTGTTTGTAGGAGAAACTTTCTGCAACAAACTTCAAATGTTGTTGAAAGAACACATTTCACTGTCATGAAATGCATTTAAAAAATCAGTTTGAAATAAGTGAAGAAAACTGCAGTCTCAGACCTGCAGCACTGGCTACCCCCAGAGCTGCAAATTCTCCTTGTGTTTAGAGTTTGAGGAATTACATTTGCTTTTCCCTAAGTTGTTATGCCAGTGTCCTCAGCTGTGCTATTTGGAGACAAATCCTATAGGAAAAATGTAGCATCTGACTAGGAAAGAGGCAGCTTGGTCTGGAAAAGATGGTGAGCTTTTCTGTGGTCCTTAATTCTGTGGAATTTCGTTGCCTAATTTTGGAACAGTCTCTCAAAATCTTAGGCTTCCAAACAGAGATGATCAAACTCATCTCTGTTTTGCAAATCTTCTTTGTTCAAGAGGAATATAATTATACACCACAGTCTTCAGATGAGAGATTTCACTGGTGTGGTGACACTGTAAGGGCCAGTTGATGTGTGTTCCTGAAGGAATCCTGAGATGGATTTGCAAAGTCTAAATCTACTACAGGAGCCAAAGGCAAATGTTTTGAGATTGCTGGTCTGGCTCTGGAGTAACGCTGCAGTGTTTGGTGCAGCAGGACTAGGCTGCAGAAGTCTTCATGTCCATGAAATTGTATGGCAGCACTCCAGCAAGATTTAAGATAAGTTGACTAAGTAAGGCTTATCTGCAGTGTGGCATAGGAAGTTGAGGAGGAAAAATGTTGTTCAGATTTTTGCAGGGTAGGTTTTTTTCTTTTTAAGGATAGAGAGGAAAGAGATTTTCAAGTTGACAGTGCGGATACATGAAACTCAGGATAAACATTCCTTCAAACTACTTGATATAAATCCAAACAACACTTTTATGAGCGAGGTCATGACCATTGTCTTAAATAGAACGAGAAAGGAAAATTACTTGAAGAGGTGATGTTACTGTTTCTCTGTATAGGACAATAGTTCGCGATTAATCTTTTCCCAAAATGTTGTCCTTACTGATATAGCTCTGTGTGTTTACAGCTGAAGGGGACCCTTGTGCAGTATGTCAGTATGATTTTCTTAAAAATGATCTTCCACCTTTTCACTCTCTCTAAATTTATGGCTCTATTTCCTAAGCAAAAGAAGGTACTATTTGCATGTGTGAAGAGTTTTTTATATAGTTATAAAAATATTCACTGTTTTGACATGACTTTCTTTTTATGTTTGGCAGGAAGTGAAAAATGAACTTACTGGATTACTCTAAAATATGTAGGGAGTGTTTTGTTCTTGAGACATCTATCTGTCCATTTGGATGTGAATCATAACTTAGTGAAACAGAAAACATTTTCTGTGGATAAGCTAATTGCTATTGATAGTATGCTTAGCATATTTTTCTTACAGAATTATGGAAGTATTTTCTATTTTGATTAGACTGATTAGTATGCCAAGAAACAGTTCTAAAGATTCGATACAGCTTCTTTCCAAATGACACTGTATTGGTAGAATAAAAGAAGCAAGTTCTTTACAGCTTTTTGTTGTTTTGTTTGTGCTTTTCTCCTTCTGTTTTTCAGGTTTGAATGCAATGACATTTTCTCAGGAGTAATTCCCCATGCATGTGACTGATCTGCCTTGGTTGCTATATTCTTTCTGCTGCCTTTTCACTGATTATTTTAGTTCTCTGACCCTGCAGTGAGCAGGTTTAAGGAGCTAAATGGCCAAAACTGAAAACAGCAGAAGGCCTGTCCAGTTTAGCTCCCTAAACTGGCTTGCTCAGGGTGAGAAAGACATAACTGCTCAGACAAAGGAGGGGTGGGGATTTTTGTTTAGGGGATAGGTAGACTGGTTTAGACTGTCCTGGAACTTCATCCTCAGACCTTGAATAGATCACTTCTGTATGCAAACATAGGCTGCTTGACTGGTTAATCAGCAGCTCTGAAAATTACTGTGGGTTGCTGTAATTTATTTACTCTTTGTTAGGTGCCTGCAACACACAGCTTTGGAAGCAAATGTTAGCGTTAACCTGCTTTCAAAGTTTGTTTCGGGAAGAGTTGGGTGGAGTAAGTTCTTGAGACATCCATCCTGACTGCTGTGGTTATCACCAATAGCAGAGGCTCGAGCTTCCAATTTCTCTGTGGTTTTTATTCAACTGCTTCTTAATAGGGTCAACAATATAATGGCTGTTTTTTGCAGTCTGGGGCAAATGAAAAGAAACAAGTTTCAAAAGGTTCTTTCACACTTATCTTGATACAGCAGGTATATTCGAATGCCATATAATGGTAATTATTTTATATAAAAATTATCAGTATTGGCCACTCTTAATGAAAAGTACAAGCTGTTCAGTAATTGCATCTCAAATCCCTTCCCATAGAGCTTATTTTGATCGCTTTTCTTCAGTGAATTGAAACCGAGCAATTACCAACATGTTTTACAATTTCAACATTTCAACACTTGTTATTTGTGGAAGTCCTTGAGGCTTTGCTAGCAAAAGATGTAGCAAATAACTACTTCATCGTGTATTCCAAGGTCATTCACTACAACTAGGCTTTTTCTCATTTTACCTTTAAGACAATCCTGTTTAAATGATTTTGACTCTAATATGTTTAGGCATGAGTTTCAGACTTACTACCTTTATTTTTTAGAAGTGTAATTATAAAATACTTTTATACATTCTGTATGGTTGATGTTTGCAATACCTGTGACAATTCGTTTTGTGTAAGCCAGATATTTTGAGATGTTGAGACATGGAGGTAGGTGATGTAGGAGGCATAGAGTGCATAGAGTTTATTTATAAATCTAATAAGTGCATTATTTTTAATGTCATGGAAGGAATGTATTAATGCTCTCATTTACATAACCTTTTTAATGAAGGGCTTAATTGTCTGAGAGTCGTTATCTTGTTAAAGAGATGAAATGACATCACAGAGCTAAAACTAAAAGATTGGACAGATTTCTGTGTTAAGCTATAAACTGCATTACAAGAAATTACATAAAATAAATACTGTGAATAAATGAGTAAAGTTCCAACTTCATATGGCCACCCAGGCGCTCTGTTGATGAAACCCCAGTGGCTGATGCAGTGGTGTGTGCCTCCTTAGGAGATGGTGCCAGGCTAGATCCTCTTCTGCTCCCCAGTCAAGTTTTTGAAGTACTATTAAATTAATATTACTTTCAAACATTTGATAATTTACTGACAGCATTTTTCAGTTATCTTGGCTACTTCTGTCCACTATGCAGTCCTGCGCACTCAGAAACTCTCTTTGCAGCATATGGCAGTTAAATATTTATAACAGAATTACAACTTAAATTGTGCAGTAAATATAATACTTTCACAGAAAATGGTGGAATAGTATCATTTCGTACAACAGATCTACAGAACTTCTTTCTAAATGGTTATTGATAGTAGTTATTTGGAATTTCCCTGCTTTTGTGAAGTTGGTGGAGTGCCGTTGTTTAGCTGTGAAGTAGAACTGAAGTATTGTTTTTTGCCATTGCGTAGACTGAAAACCAACAAACCTTCAGAGAGCAATGTAAAGAAGGCACTAAGGTCAGAGAAAATCTCCTGGTGTCCTCCCAAGGCCTGTAGTTGCATCAAAAGGAAAAATGAACAGTTGAACTGTTGTAATCTAAAGAGAAGGATTCTGAAAAGTATTATTTAAAAGCTTGACTTTGCTGGAAAAAAGTCCATAATATTGAGAAGTTTGTCATGTTTTCAATCTGAAGGTTTGAAAAAGTTTTTTCTGTGTGATCTGATGAGAAGAACAGCAAGCATTGTTGCAGATCTCTTCACATGTAATAAAGAAAAATATATTAATTGTATGAAAAAATAACATGGCAGCCTGGACTGTGTAGATAAGATGAGTTTAAAGAGCTGCAGATGTGCTGGCCGAGTAAGATGTTGCAACTCTGAAGAGCCACATATGTGGTCAAACACCTCATATTCAGAGCAGTTAATGACAAATCATGAAAATGGAAGATCAGTTTTGAGAAAATTAAATTTTGGCTGGGAATCCAGCTGATATGGAGCTATAGCAAGGAAAGAAACCTAAAGAAGAAAAGTTCAGGAGATAAGAGGAACACAGGAGCATGGCTTTGTTAAAAATCTACTTCTGACATTGTATTAGTGGCTCAGCTTAAGCACCACTTTTTAAAAAGCCTTAAAATTAAATAAGACAGTTCTGCTGACTTCAGTAGAAACAAAATGGATCTTGACTGAAGTGTTGTATTGCAGCCCAAAGAAGTAAGAAGCTTTTAGCTTTCCTCCTTATTTCTGTAGCATAAAGAGTTGATGCAGCTTGGTTTGCAAGTGGAACTTGTGAAAGCGCTTACCTCGTTTTCCTGCCTGCTGTGTAGAATGGCTGACGTCTGCATTTATGGGGACAGTACTTCATGTTCCTCTGAGCTGCCCAAAAAATCACAGCATAAATTTCCATTGATCTTGGGTCTTCTGGCATGCTTTGAAATGTGCATTCAGTCCATTTCTGTACAGGGAAAGAGCTATATCTTTTAGTGAAACATGACATATCAGCAGGAAGATTGTGCAGCTGGAAGGCAGCTGTCATAGGGTTTTTGGAGGGATTGATGAAGGTCTCGGAATGCATCCTCCTTTTTGACTTGGTGACAAAATTTAAAAGGAAAGAGTTGGTTTGCTAGGATCATGACTGGTTGGAAGAATGTGCATAATTACAGCGTGCCATAGTTATGCAGTCAGTCAGAAAGAGTTTTTATAGAGCATCATGATTTACTTTGTCACAGCTACACTGAGCATTGCTTTAGTGTTTTCTATTGTAAATGTCATTTGGATAAATTGCAAGTCTTAATGTTGTTAAAAATTCATGCTTTTCACAGAAACATTCACATGTTAGCTCATGCAGGTGGTTCTGTGTTATGTACCACCTTAAATTTGAGGCTGATCAGGAAATTAAATAACTTCCCATGTAATCATGTACTTAGTAGAGGATAGCATTTGAGCAGCTGTTCCCAGGGGTGGGCAGGTGCCTATTCTGCTTTCATTCAGCTAATTCCTGTGGTGAGTGGAAGATTTTAAAATGAAGTAAAGTATGATGATAAGTTCTTAAACATTTTAGAAGTTGAAAATGTCATATTGTAAACTTTGCACATACAATCTTAATTGAGATGACTGAGGGGGTTGAAATCAATATATAACAAAGCATGGTTGCAAATTTAGAGGTGGCTTCAGAACTTGGGAGATTTTTGGAAATGTCAGCTCAGAATGATTTCTACGTACTTATTACAATTTTCCCATAGTAGATTTTTTACTAGCACTTTTTTTAAATACAGAAAATCTAAAATTGTGCTTGTAAAAGGATTCATATTTAAAATATTTCTGCTTGACAAAGGGAGTGAGTTAATAGTTTCATTAGCATTCTTGTTAATTGAATACCACAACTGTAAATATAAAATTGATCTGCAAAACAGTATATCCTAGCAAATAACCCTGATTTCTGGTAAACTACATTTTGGTAAAGAAGAATAATGTTTGTACAGCTAGAAGGGAATTCCTTTTCTGAGATAAGGATAAAGCTGTTGCTCTGAGGACAGCATTTGCTTTCATATGGAGCTGAAGAACAGTCTCCTAGTTTTGAAAATGTGTGTGGTGCTGTCTTGGGGATGTGGGTTTTCTTCTTCCCTTTTATAATTTTGAGGCAAAGAGAAGTTGCCATGATGTAGCAGGGAAGAGCCAGCAAATACTGGTGGGGAAGCAGCTCTGAAGGTTTCTTGGCATAGAGCGGGAATTCTGGTTCTTATTCCTGAATGTGTAAAGAGACATGAAGCCCCTGCTCCCGACCATAGCTGTAGGTGTGGAGGACAGGACCAGAGTGGCTGTGTCCTGCCCTGGCCACCATTGCTGCTCTGCTCTCAGCAATGCACCGTGGGCTGCACAGCCCAGGCTGCAGGGGCAGGGTGCCTAGCAAAGGGATGGTAAGGCAGCATTTTTATTAAACTGATCCTATTTCCCAGCAAAGCATGTTAGTTGCTTAGCTGAGTGTTGTGTTTGTAGAATGGATGAGATGTGAGCTGTGACATTGATATAGAGTGAAAATTCATAAGCAGGAGGAGGAAGGAATTGCATCACTAATCTGGTGTTGTGTGCCAGTAGTCTCCGCCTAGAAGCATGTCTGCGTTTCAAGTTGCAATGGGAAGTGCAAGTAACAATTGTTGAGATCATCCACCTTTTGGTCTGCAGTGCAGGATTAAGGCTGAGCTGGACTCTGGGCATGGTCTTCACTGCTGGTATTGCTCAGAAACAGCCATAGCCATAAAATACAACTCAACCACTGCTTTGGATATCTGCACAGGGAAGATTTCACTGGCTTGTTGTAGAATATCTTTCTCTGGGAACTCAGGGCGCTTGTGGTTCTGAAATCAGGGCTGTCCTCTTGGCAGAAGGCTGTACTCTTAGAGCTGAGGTTTTTTCCTTTCACTTGTCTGCGTTTTTTGTTGTTGTTGTTTGACCTGTACCCTACTCAGCCTGTGCTGTCTACCTGAAGGGTTTCCCATTTGTCTGTGCTATCACATCGGAGGTGCTGGCATCCCCCACTCTTGCTTTGTAAGCATACTGGATAGCTTTTCATGGAATCATTAAGGCTGGAAAAGACCCTTAAGATCATAAGTCCAACCACTAACCTAGCATTAAAAAACAATAAACTTCCATTTTCAGATTATTTCCCCCCACATTATTCACATGGATATAATGTGGGGAATTCTGGAAACAATTTACAAATTGTGAATCATATTCTGTGTTAATGTACATGTACTGGTGAATGACCTGAAAGTCATCTATTTTGCTGGCTCAACAAGAGACTTCAAGGCTCATCGTTCTTTCTGTTGTTGATATTGGGAAGGACTCAGATAGGAGGTCATCAAATCTGATTCAATTTATGATGCTTTGTAGACTATTTTTTTACATATGCATGTAGGAGTACCTGCAAAAATACCAACATGCTCCTTTTACTAAAGAAATTTATGAACAAAGATTGTAAAAGTCTAGAACTAGTTCCAGAATTTTGACACTAGTTCTAGAATTCTAACACTAGTTTGTGTTAGTAGGATTTTAGAATTTTACTGGAAAGATAATTTTTGAAATACTTGGCTTCAGTTTCTTCAACATTATCAATCAATAGTGTAGCTATGGAGTTAAATTGCCATTTAATTAATTTGCTTTCTTTTAAAAAGAATTTAATACCTAATTTATCATATATTTTAGTAATAATGGGAATTAAAGTCAGTGCAGAAGCATTGGTTTATAATTGGAATTAAGCAGTTCAGATTGAAAAGGCATAATAGTTTTAACTGCTCCTTTCTTCCTTTTGCCCAAGTCTATGTGATAATATTTAGAATTCCTTTCAAAATGTGTTTGGAGTGATCTTTGACATTTTCCTCCATAATCCTTTTCTATCCTTTCATCTTTTTAACTATTGACCGCTTTTCTTGTCTGCATTATGTCTGCTAAAATTCTGGCCTGCTTTTTCTGGTCATTTTAATACTAACTTGGATTTTCAGTATCATGATTTACTGTAGAAACCTATCTGTGGATTTTCATTCTTCCAAATTCTTTGCATGAGCAAATGTGATCTTGTTTTCATGCCAAACTTTCATTAATATTTGATGATTAATAGTAGGCCTTAAATACCTTCTAATTCGATGACTGCAGTATTTCCTAGCTTGTCTAACACTTCTTGCCTATACTTTGTAGAAGAAGTTTTATGTTGCTGCTATTAGGCAAATACAGTCCATATGTACTTTTCAAACAGGTTTCCATGACAGGTTTGTTATTCAGATCTATTGAAGTAACTGTGGGATCAAACAGAATAGTAGGGATTAGCTGCATGTTAATGAATTTTCACAAATTATTGTGCTAGTAACTGCAATTCAGTGTTTCTGAAAAGTACATGCAAACATGGGTGATTTGAGCACATAATGAATTTAAGTATATGCTTTCGAAGAACTGAAATTATATTTTCAGATCAATGAGTCAGCATAAAGGATTACTGCTTCTAGGAGGTCTATTTTGGTATGTAACTAAAGTATTTCCACTGAGAGTGATGGCATTCTGAGTGAAGAAGTGGGTTAAATATAGAATTGCATACTGTGTAGTATAGGGTGATATCAAAACTTAGAAATAAATATTAGAAGTTAAGCTGCATGGTGGGTCATTGCTCCTCTAAGTGATGAAAATTAAAACAGGATCTTCTTATCTCTCACCTGTGCACCTCCATCTTCTTGATTTGTGTACAGGAAGTTAGGAACCAGGAACTCTCCTGAAGAGTAAAAGACAGTAAATCAGGAAAAATCAGTAAAAAAAAATCAGTAAAAGACAGGTGCATATCGACTTCAAAATGTGGTGGGTTTGGATGAGATTTTTTTCTTGAGAGCTTGGAGACTTGTGTGTCCCTCTGAAAATCACATTACTCATGGATAAAAGGACAAGTGTGCATGTGTAGAGCAAAACCTTTGATTTTACTTCATCCATAATGAACAGAAGAGTGAGGTTACGATAGCTCAGAAATAACATTTTTACTGTGGAAAAATATTTGCTCTAATTTCAGAATTTTGCAATAGTGCTTGTGTTAGTAGAGATAAGTTCTTTTTTTGAATTGGATTTGAAAATAATAATTTCCTAGGTTGGTGAAATTGTGCAAGTAACACTAAATTCAAAATTCAGATACTGAGAATTGAGATGTCTGGGAAAAAAGACACTGGAGAGCTCTTAAAGATAAATCTTACATTTAAAGTATGGCTATAACTTGAAATTTTTTTCACTCTTAGCAGTAAGTCTAAGGAACTTCATTATGATTTTAAGTCTCTTCTAAGAGGACTACCGTTTCCTTTGCCAATTTGATGTGATTCCTTTTCACAAATGCAAACAAAAAGATCTTGTATACATAAGCACTCCCAATTGTTTGATTTGCACCTACAGCTGGAACATTGGGAAGAGGAATGTTCTGGGAACTCGTTATGCAAATGCCAGACCAAGTGTCCCACTTTATTTCAGAGTTACCATCTAGAGTATTACCACAACAAATGGCCTTTTTTAACTAGAATGAGGTTTAACCAGCTGTAAAATTGATAATCAGTCATGGTATTTGAGAAACTGCAGTGTGAGTGGTTTTTACATTGTCTGTGCAGTAATGCAAGTCAAGTTCCTAGAACATTGAATGTACCTGAAAGTAGTTTTTAAGCTACCCGAGAGAAATTTTAAGCACTGAATTGGTTTTATTTTCACTGAGCAAGAGGTGAAGTTGCATCCAGGAAAGAGTGAACGAAGTATTGCACAGCCACCCATTCCATGCTGGATTATCATGTCGAAGGGGAAGTGAAATAAGGTTGGGCAGTCAACCTTTGTTCTATTTTATCCTCTAAGTTTTTTTTTGGTTTTTTTTTTTTTTTCCCTTCTAAGGTGTCTGTATGCGTATGCAGTTGTACTGCCACTCCCAAATGTAAAAGTTGGCTTAAAATAGATGCAGCATGACTTCAAAACATTACTAAATGGTAAATAGTTTTTTTATTGTATATTTCAAAGATTAGAAAAATTGTTTTATTGCACAGGGCTGATACTAAGTCCTTTCAAACATTTTCTGAAAGCTCATAGCCTGCTTTGTTGCAGTAGCACTTGATTTGGCCGTTGCCAGAGCTGGCATTTGAATCCAGCCTCTGTTTTCTCACATTTCACAGAATTATTTAGGTTGGAAAGGACCTTCAAGATCCTCAGAGTCCAACCTTTGACCAATCACCACCTCATCAACAATTTACTCCTCGAGCCCCAAATTTTAACGCTTCTCTGGCAGGTTGGGAGGATGACAGGCAAGATACAATGTAGTGCTGGTTTCAGAATGGTTTATCTTTAGTCTCTGTTGTTGAAGCTCTTCTCTTTTTCTATGTATACTTTTGAGTTTGGCATGATGTTCTCTTTTGTCCAGAGCGTGTAATACTTAAGCTGAAAGAAACTTATCTTACTTCCATGTAATTATTTGTGGAGATTAAAGTAGTTTGTGTGAGCATGAAAAGACAGTTTCCCAAAGTAATAACATGAAAGTGGATCACTAGATTGAATTAGGAGTTTTCTAGCCTAACTCTGCTGTTCCCAGCAGTAGTCAATAGCTCAGAAGTGCCTGGGACAGGGTGCAGAAGAACGACTCTGTCTATTCAATTCCTCTCCCAGCTTGGGGAGGCAGGACAATTCAGGGAATCTCCGAGGTAGATGTGGTGGTTCTCTGTCTCACAGCCCTTGAATCTCAGCTTAATCTCCCTTGAATCAAATAGCCTTCAGCCCAATGTAAACTCCTTGGCAGCAGAAACATCCTGTGGCAATAAGTTGTAGGATGTGAATAAACCCTTCCCTTCTGTTTTAAGTGTCTTGCATGCTGGCTTCATTTGCCTTCCATCTTCCTATTAACGGTGATCCATCTAGCCAGGAAGTCTGAGTCACCACATACGTAGGAGACCAGGTTCCAGCTGAATGCCTGTGATACTGTCTGATGTTGTCTCTGCTTATTTCAATTTGTGCTTATCCATCAGGCATCTCTTATCTTAGCTTTGACTGCAGTACAAAACAAAACAGTCATGATCTTCCACAGACAGGCCCCAGTCCATGATCGATGACACTGTGATAATACAATTCACGATGAAATATTGTTTCACAAAATATCCTGTCAGCTCTTCTAACAGCAATATCTAGCCAAATAATTTGTGGTTTTTCAGGAGATGTGCATGGCACCCTGTCAGTAATTGAGCTCTGGTTGAAGCTATTTCCAGAACTGAATTCAAATACCCATGATAGGATAATTTAGGATGCAAGGGGCCTGTGGAGGCCTTCTGGTCCAAACTGCTGATGTACTCATTATCAGCTTCAATTAGATGATGTTTAAGAATTTCGTTTGGAAAATACCTAAACGTGGAGATGCCATATCCTCTCTGGGCAACCTGTTCCAACATTTGACAATGGTGGAGAAAATGTTTCCATATTTCCAATTTCAGTTTCCCATATGGCAACCTGTGTCTATTGCCTCTTGTCATACTCCTCTGCCACAGGGCCCACTGCTGACCCATGACCAGCTTTTTTTCACCAGGACCCTCAGATCCTTTTCCTCAAAGCCACTGTCTAGCCAGCAAGTGCCAGCCTCTCCTGGTGTGTGGTGGTATTCCAGCCCACATGTGAGAGCCTGTGTGTGTCACTGAACTGCATGAGGCCCTTCTCAGCCCGTTTTCCCCAGCCTTTCTGGGTCCCTCTGAACAGCAGCTCTGCCCTCCAGTGTATCCGCCAGTGCCCCAGTTGTGTTACCCATGAGGTTGCAGAAGGTATGCTGTGTCCTAGCTTTTGGGTCATTAGTAAAAACAAACAGTATTGGTCCCAGTATCACTCCCATTATTAGTCCCTGAGGAATGCCAGTGGTCACCAGGTGCCAAGCTGGACTTGATTTTGCTGATCACAATGATACTTTGAGCTGGATGGTCCAGCCAGGTTTCCACCCAACTGATTGTGTACACAAGTGGCCCATACAATTACTGCAGGAATCTGTGTTGAATACCTTGCTGAAGTCTAGATAAAAAACACTGCTCACTCCTTGGGCACCAAAACAGTCATCCCATTAGAGAAGATAAGTTAATTATGTACAATTTACTTCTGATCAATTTATTAAGTTATCTTATTCTCCATTTAATTGATAATGGTGTCCAGGGACCTGAACTTAATTGGAATTTTGGCCTGTTTTTCTGCAGGTTCTCCTTGTTGAACACGGGCAGAAAACTTGTTCTTTTCCACTTATCAGGAGACACCCCCAGTTGTTGTGACCTCTCAGAGGAGGTAGAGAGGAGCCTGGCTTTGACTGGTTTTGACTGGCTCCTTCATGCCCCTCAGATGGATCCCGAGGACGCCTGAGGTGGGGCTTTGTATGTCCTGGGGAACAACAGCAAAAAAGGCATGAAGTGCCCATCTTCTGTCCCCAGGTCTCCTGCTCTACCAAGACAGTGTGTCCCCATTTACTTTCTTTAGCTGCTGATTTATTCATAGGAGTTTTTGTTCTTGTCCTTCATACCCTTTCGGTGTGAGAAACTGTGCAGGTACGTGTGTATATTCTAGTTTTCTAGGGACAGAAATACTAAATGCTTCCAAGTTTAAGACAAACAGGTTTAATCACAGTCATGTTGTGTCATGCTCCAAGTCATGCTCTTTTATGCATGGCACAGGATTTTTTACACTATCCACAGTGACATAATATGTTTATTTTATTATGGTTGTACATGACATTTGAATATCTCACAGACACTGATAAGGTGATGTTTTTCCTGACTGAGGCAAAACTGAGGTGCTGTGTACAAACACAAGTGTTTATTGCTTATATTTATCTCTTCAAGCTGCAATAGTTTGGAGTTTTTTCTTGAGTGTCTTAGTATTACGTAATGTTTATTTTTAAATACAGTTCCTTCTGATATAACTTGCAATTGGCATTAGAAGCTTCTGCAAACTGATTCATAAGGCAGGGAACAACACCCACTGAGTGGAATTTATAGTGGCTAGATAAACAGATCAGAAATCAAGAGCTGTTATTTTCCCGTGTTTGTGGTCAACTGTGGTAGAAATTTTAAATTTTGTAATTAATTCACATGCTAGCAGCTTCTTAAACAAGGTTCTGCAGTTGCCTTTACATAACTAGATTTTGGTGACTAAAGAAATAAGAGTTCTTCCATGACTAAACCGATTTATTGATGAAGTAGTTGAAAAAGTCCTTCAGAAGACATTTTTTGTTCTCTTCTGTGTCCCTTTGCACCACCTCCTCTTCAATGAAAGAAGCCCAAAGGTCTTGATAAAGGCTACCCACAGCTTTGGGGAGCAGTTGTTTGCAATGTGAAGGTCCTAACTAATCTTGTTGCAGAAATAGCTAATTAATATAGATTTGTGCCCAGAACAAACTTCTTGCTCAGAAACTTGGAAAATGAGTAGTTATAGCAGCAGATTGCAATAGGCATTCACTTCACCAGACTTGCTGAAGTAGGTCTTTCAAAATCTGCAGGTAGCAAGTCAGCACTTATTTTCTACTGCTTTACTTCATACTTTTTTACAGTAAAGAAATTCCTTGTTCAAGGACTGTCTTTATCTTTGCAAGAACAGAAGTTTTTGGACTCATTGATACAAAAACTGATTTTAATGTTGCTGACCTGCCATATGCTCAGGTCAAAAGTAATTGTAACATCACAGAATAACTCAGCTTTGAAGACCTCCGGAGGTCATCTAGGTTCAACCCCTGCTCAAAGTGGCTGCTTAATGTCTGTCCTGAGTGTGAATCCAGTCTCTTTTATACAGAACAGACAGTTATGTGGCGGGACAGGGTTTGTTTTTCTCCCTGTTTTGGGAGGGGGGTGTTCTAACACTTTTAATTGGGCTTGCCAGGAGAGACAAACTCTGTTACAGTTCCAGAGGCTGAGGCTGTTGACCTCTTAAATATTTTTTTTTTTATTATTGAAATTGATGAGAAGAACTTCAGTTTTTGATAATACCTCACCATCATGGATTTTACAAAATTTTACATGGAATTATTACTTTAGTCAGTCCCTAGAGGAACATATATAGAATTCCAGCCGAAAACATCCAGAAAAATTACTGTTCTGCTTTAAAATCTAGAATGTTCCATTAGGAATCCTGACACAGGTATTGGAATTGAAGTGTTATTTCTGTTATTTTATATATTTAAACATTTTAAATATTTAATGTATTTTAACATATTTACATGTAGGTTTTTCCATCTGCATCCAAATTCTGTATTCCAAAGTTAGATGTGATTTTGATTACCTAAGTTTTATTCATCACTTTAACTGGAAATCTGGGCTCCTGAAATTATGGTAGTACAGCACTTACATTTCAAGAAATATGTGGTGCAGCTGATTAGAATATGCTGCTGACATTAAATTTGAAGTTAGGCAGGAGATAACATGATGGGCAGGCCGTTATTTATTTGGTTAAGTGTTTTAAAGAGTGATTTTAAACAGTTGCTGGTATTTTTAGTACAGGGACATTTTATGATAATTTGTTCTGAATCAATGACTACAAAAAAACCCAAGTCTTTTTATAACTTCTAATTAATCATGCTTTTAAGGGAGGAGGGTGCTAGGTTTTTTTCTTGATTTTTTTTTCAAGCCATGTTGTTTGCAGCTCCAGTTACTGTAACAGAGGTAGTTACAATTTTTGTTATTTACCCTAATAAGCATCCTTTTTAGTTAGTAGATTGTGCACTTGCATCGTATTTATCCATGACTGCTAAACAGATTAGTAAGAATACATAATATAATAAGAATACAACCATCAGCATTACATGAAGGAATGTATAGGAAATACATTAGTCTGAAAACAAGTTCACGGTGGAATTGAAGGGTGTGTGGTTCTGTTGGTATAACATGCAATGGATAGTTGCTGACAGTAGCTTCACAGACTGAACTGTCTGAGGTTACAAAAAGATAAATGGAATAATTTTCATGATGGAGAAGTGGGATTCTTAGTTAATATGGAACAAGGATGACCTTGTGTTCAAAACATGATTTTAAGAATAGGCTGTACATCTGTCTCCATCCTCAAGCTCAGATGAGCCTCCTGACCTTTTATCTGTGTTCCTGATGTTACCTCTTAGTCCAGCAGCTGTAGCCTTTGGAAGCCCTTTTTGGGAAAAGAGGAATGAATAAAAGGCTATGTGTTGCATTTGGGTTTTCTTGAAATAGTAAGTAATTCCATTTTTTCAGGATGTCAGAGAAACAATTCCAGGCATGGGTTTATTTTTTGTGCATTTGTAGATAGTCTTTTTGCAGATCTAGTACTGTTTTGCTTGATTGCTTGGGCAAACTCCATCTGAGCTGGTGCAGAAATGACTGCGGGAAAGTGACAGTCAAAATTACCGCTCTTGCTCTCTTGTTAAGGAGCAAAGATTGCTAATAAGGGCCTTGGAGGTTTACAATGAATAGGAAATTATCTCTAGTGTCATTTTAACAGGTTTGTAGTTCTGGCCTTTGGTTCACATTAGTGTTTGAAAGCAGTGTGAATTCTAAAATCAAAAGTAGCTAAAGAACCTGGAAATGTACAGTGACTTCAGATGAAAGCAGATTACAATGACTTCAGATGAAAGCAGATAATGCAGAAGTACTGAGTTTTCCATGGCTACAGTGATAATCAGCAACACATGCAAGACCAATTTTATTTTTAAAGCTTAAAGAGAAAACAGCAACAACCAATTTAGAGGAAAAAATGTGCATTTTTGTAATGGTTAAGTTTTTTTTTTTATTTTTAAGTGAATAACTTTAAGCTGTATCTTCAGAGCTTCTGGTTTACTCCTGTTTTCAGTCTTTTTTCTTTGGCTTGATTTATTGCCTTCATGTATTTCTTACAGTAATTTGTGAAGAGATTTTAGGTAGGCTTGGAAGGAATTTTAGAGATCACTGCTAAAGGTTCCACAGCTGGACCTACTGTAGTAAATACTTCTCTAGTTTGTGAATTTCTTGTGAAGGTGATTTCTCAACTCCCTTGAGGAGCTGCATTATGTCAGTTTATCACTACTGCTATTTAGAACTTTTTTCCCCTAGTCTGTGACCTGATCTTTGTGCCTAATTCAGCGAATTTTTTTATGCTGTTTTGGGGAATGTGAGGAGTTGTCTATCATCAGCATTGCTCATAACAGCCTTTTATGTTCTGAGAGAACTTGTCTCCTTGGGCTGACCTTTTTAAGGACTAAAGTCTCTGGTCCTGACAGCCTATTTTAGCACAAATTGCTTATCATTTCCCTGCTCTTGTTAACTTCCCTTCAGTTCTTTTCCAGCTTGTCTTTTGCAGTCTTCTGTATAGGAATTCACAGAACTGGACACAATATTCTGGCTTAGGCTGTACCAATATCAGCAAATGATTTCTGATCTTTGTTTACAAAAGAATCTTAGTTCTCTGTGAGGTCTTATCCAATGCACCTCCTGTTTATGCATCTGAGATTGGACTTCTAGTCTGCTATAACTCCACATCATTTTGCATTATCTTCCTGCTTTGTCATTATTTCAATTTTTATATTCTGTGCATTTGACTTCTTTCAAAAACATATGTCAGTGGAGATTTTTTCCCCCCTTTTTGTACTTTGAGTTGCATCTGACTGTATTTTTTCTGGGTTTTTTTTTCCCCAGAACAGTTCTTAATAGATCTGTTTCTAATTCTGTTGCTTTGTTGTGGCAATGAAAATAATGCTGTAGAACTGAAACAGGACAAACCCAAGGGAATTTCTTTTTGACACACTCTTCTAAGTCCTGGTGATTACCAAACTCGTAATAGTCCAAACTCCTAAAGGTCCTTTTGGACGTTTTCTCCATGATTTCCTATACCTTTTTTTTTAACTTTGCCAATGTGAATGGTGAGTCTTGCATTTTATTCCTATGTTAAGATGCTTTGCTTTATTGATTATTCCCTATAATCTGCCAGAAATCTTTCATATGGCACTGTTTTATCTTTGCAAAGAATACAAAAAACCTTAAACCCTGGATCTCCCATTAATCTTCTAGGTGTTTACAAGATGATTAATGTCTTCTTCTAACTCCCCATCGCCAAATATTCTCATCTGTAGTTTGGAAAACTCTATGCCTTTTAATAGGAGTATTTTGATTTACCCTTTGCAATCCTGCTGACCTCTCCTGTTCTCCTGAGTTTTCAATGTAAATTGATTAGGACAGTCTCCTTAAATACTGTGAGTGAATTTCAGTAGATCTTGCTGTCCTCAGCAAATTTTTTCATGTATGTAATGATTTTCTTTAGGATTTGTTTTCATTCTTATCCCAGAAAGCATGGAAAACTTAAACCTTCTGTGCATTCTTTGTTTTTTGTAACTCTTAATGGATTTTTTTATCATTCTTAATATTAAGTATCTTCCATTATTTTCTCTTGTCTCTTGTAAGCTACAATTCATTATACCCCTTTGCCTTCCAGAACATTATTTACATGCTTTTCCTATTCCATGGTGGTGTTCCTTAACATCTGTCTTGTGGCATCTTGAACAATTTTGTGACTATACTTTTGTAAGTATTTAGGAGGAAGCTGGGTTTGGGCTGTTACCATCCTATCATTATCATTACACTTTCACACTGTGCCTTTCAAATAGCAGGGGAAAATGTATAAAACCATGAAAATATGTATGTAAGATGCAGCACACAAGAGGACATGTCTTGAGGATTACTGCTTGTGTGATGAAGAAAAATTTGCCTGTATTCAATAACAGACATTAAAACCATTTCAGTATTTGTTTACCTTCTTGTACAGAAATCAGACTGTAAGTAAAGCCTGTTGTTAAGTATTTACATACTCATTTGTGGACAAGAGCTGCTTTTAAGTTTCTAAACTGTACACACTCAATATTGTTAAAAAAATTTGTTAATTAATGTAAAACTGTTACAGAACTAGAATAGCAAGACCTCCCAGCAGTAAATGTCAGCTGCATTATCATAGCCCAGATTATTCCTTCATATTCTGATTACTAATGCTTAAATAAGAGAAAAGTGAATTGCAACATATCCTAGAGATCACTGAGCAGGACAGGCTTGGGAAAAGGCTGTATTTGCCTTGCATATGACCTTTCAGTTGTTTTTCTTATTGTATGCTGTTACTGAGCTGTTCACCTTGCATCCAAAAGTAGCTTCTGTGTTCTGGAAAGAGGTAATTGCTCAGGAAAGACCAGAATTATTTAAGGGTCCCACTGGCATATGCAAGAACATAGTGGAGGTTTAGTCCTGGGGAAGAGTCATTAGATGCTCGCTTCCTGTGTTCGTGGGTTTGGGAAGTTCTGCCTTTAAAAGCATTTAGGCCCAGTTAGAAAAATGCAATATGATATTACAAGACTCTTCTATCCTTACTTTACTGCAGCATATTATATTAAATTTTATTTGATGATTTGGAAGAGGAAAGGTATATTGTTTTGATTTTCTTATAAATAAGGTTTTCATGAAATTTTCATAGGTTCTCATGCATGTAGGTTGGAAGGGAACCTTGAAAGATAATCTATTCCAACCCCTTGTCTGTGGACAGGGATACCTTTCACTAGATCAGGCTTTTTATGTTTTCCAGTTATTGGAGGATGATGAATTGTTTTCTGAAGTAACTGATACCTTTTCTGTTTGATCATCCACTGTTTGGCCTGGTGTTTTATTTTTTTCGCATAATGAAAGTGAGGAATAAATCAAAATAGCCAAAGCTGCTTTTGGCAGCCAGTGGAGTTTACATGCACGTATCAATATTAGACAGGTTCAGACAGTTACTTTAACATCAGAAACTCTTATCAACACAGAATGGTTTAATTTGGTGAGGGCTTCTGAGGGACTGCCTGGAATTAATATTAAGCTCATTATTGAGAAGCTGCTAGTATTTTTCCCTATTACTGATCCTTCTGTCAGAGAAGAGCATAAACATTTAATTCCTGTATTTCATGAACTTTTTTTGCATGTTTTTTCTTTGGTTCATTCGGGTCTGTAAACAGTGCAGGCTGCTTGCTGGGAAAGCCAAGCTCCATGTTGTCCACAGGGTGACTTCTGTCAGAGTGGCCGTGAACGCTGCTTCTCTGTCCTTCTACCCTCTGTAGTAGGAGGGTGTTGCAAAATTTGTCAAGTTTGGTCTTTTCTCTTGGAAAACATCTCAGCATGTTTGGCATCAGCAAAAGGCTTTTGATGGGGGCAGATCTGTCTTTGCCAGTGATGTGTTTGCTTGGAAGCTGCTATTTTTGGCACGTTAGCTCAGTCTTTTGTAATAGCAGAAAGCGGAAGTGACCAGTGAAATCCCTTTAATAGCATATTTCCTGGTTGAAGTGACTTATCTGTGAGGCCTAGACAGAGGACACGTCATTTCCTGGATTACTTCTCTTCAATCCCAGTGGTCTGTTTTACTGCATAATCTGTTGATCCAGCTTCTTAATTGTAGTGAATTTTTCTGTTTAAGTGATCTAAAATAGGTCTTTCAATGAAAATGTAAAGCTTTAAGGAAACAACTTTTGACAAAGTGCTGGTGTGCAAGACAAGTTTTTCATAAATTACATAATGATATGAAACTGAAATTTTACATTAAAATTTTGTTTAAAGGCTTAAAATCTTGTCTTTGAAAGAGTATGATAATAAGATTTGTTCACGGGGCTAAAAGAAATTTGACACACTTTCTGTTCCTTGTGATGATGATACTGATCACCTCTTTTTGATACCAGCTGTATCTGGCTGTGTTCTAGTTAGGACACTTCCAAAGAGCTAAAATAGTCTGTTGTGCTGTTCTCAAACTTCCTTTCGTTAATAACTACTCATGAAAATTGTTACCTGGAGTCCATGAAAAAGAGGCAAAAAGAGCTAATTAAAAATGAGCTGCAAATGTGGTTCTCAGTTTGTATAGACCACAAAAAAACCCCATGGAATCAGAATGACACAGAGGAAAAAAAAGTGACATCTGAAATGATAATATATAGTTCAGCTTAAATTGGAATTTATGATTGGTTTGGACCTTGTAATCCAACTTCACTAAAATTTTTGTTGGGGTGATAACTATTCTTTCCTGTGATGTTTTGCAAGGGGAAAGAATAGTTATCACCCCAACAAAAGATAGAAGTCAAGTACACTATATATGAGTTTCTTGGTTAACCACTAAAATATTTTCACATGGAAAGCATTAAGACATCAGGTGACCTCACCTCTCTTCCCCTCCAAAATAGGAAGAACAAAAATATGCCTTGCTGATTTTTGTTAGCACAGACTGCTTTTACATCTCCCTTAAAATGTCTACCCAGTTGTTAGTGATCATGAGAGTATTTTCTCAGTAGCAGTGAAAGAAGAGTGTTGGAGTTCAGTGTAGACTGCCATCTAATTGGAATTGATACTTCATTGAGCTAGGTAAAATCCTAAAGGGTGGCCCAGCTGTTCCCATCAAGGACATTCAGCATGGTCCTTCTCTACATGTCACAGGGTGAGGATATTTCTGCAGTCACAGTGTGCTGCAGAATGAGATACCCTTTTTTGAAGGTGGTGTTTGCCAAATCAAGAGTAGTATGGATTCTATTATGCTCTTTTGCAGGAAGTAATCTCAAATTAGTACTTTCTGTTGGATTTGTCCAGATTATTGGGCATTACCTGTGCAATTCATGTAGTGACTAATCCATAAGTATATAACAACTTTGTTACTTTGGTTTGGTTTTATTGTATCTTCTGTAAAAGTGTCATATATGTTAGGAACAGGTAGTAAGTCTTCTCTCCCTCTGAAAGATGAGTATGATGTCCTGGTGCATCACTCCTTTCTCCTTAATGTGTCTTGCAGCAACTGCTATGGTCAAGGCTGAAATAATTCTGATATTTACTGTTAGTAAAGCAACTCTTGTGCTTTCTTGACTGACTTTCTGTTTGCTTATTTACACTGCCTTATGCTTCTTTCTGGTAGGAAGTTCTAAAACTTGATGTATAAGACTGTGATAACAGTTAAGGCTACATAGAGTCAAGAGTAAAATTCCACCTTTTTTTCTGTGCAGCAGTGGAAACGTTATGGGTGTTACTGAATGTTTGAGGTTGGCAAGGACCTCTTGACCTCTTGATATTGTCTAGTCCAACACCCTGCTCACTGCAGGGTCAACCAAAGTAGGTTGCCCAGGACAATGTCCTGTCAGATTTTCAATATCTCCACTGGTGGAGGCTCTACAGCCTCTGTGGGCAATTTGTTCCAGTACTTGACCACTCTAACAGGAAAAAGGCATGGTATTCAAACAGAATTTTGTGTGTTTTACCATATATCCATTGTCTCTCATCCTGTCAATGAGCAGTGCCTTTTCTTCTGTCCTTCTCATACAGACACCGATGAGCTCCCCTGCTCTGAGTCTTCTCCTCTCAGGCTGTAGAGTCACAGATCTTGGAGCCTTTTGGCCTTGGAGAAATGCATTAGTGCCTTAATCTTACTGGCCCTCTGCTGGGCTCACTGCAGTAGATCCCTGCCTTTGATGGTTTGGGAGACCAGGAGTGAACACTGCACTCCAGGTGGGACCTCATCAATGCAGAGCAGAGAGGAACCTGTTGTTCACCCAGACCCTCTGGTGCTTCTTTGCAAAGCTGCTTATCAGGCCACAGCCTATACCTGGTACCTGAGGTTTTTCCTTTCTAGCAGCAGGACTTGGCTTTTCCCCTCACTGACCTTTGTGAAAACCTTCTCTGTCCAGAGAAGTGCCAGTGCAGGCATGCAGTGCTGGTGACTGACTCCAACTGGACTTTGTGCCACTGATCAGTCTTCTGGACCGAGTCTTTCAACCAGCTTTTAATCATTTGTCTAACCCATAGTCCATCAGTAGGTCTGTGACACTTTCTAAGACACTTTCGTTTGTTAGGAGGGGAAAAAAAAAAAATCTCTTCATTTTGAAAATGGTCTTAACCATTAATGCTTTTTGTGGTGTAAACTGATATTGCCACAGTTGAGGTGGTTTTATTTTTGTATGAGCTTATTTAGGACAAAGTGGAATTCAAAATGTATTTAATACTCTTAGGCTTTGCCTTTGAATCTCTCCAGATATGTTTTCAAAATGAATATAATAATTTTAGTAATATTTGCAATAAATTATACCTTCCCAGATATATTAATAAAAAATACAAAATCAGCAGTTTGTTAGCTATAGCCTCAGTTATTAAGAAGACTGAAAAGTTATCTAGTCTTGTTGGCTGCCTATTAATAAACATGATGTGGTCTCTGACTTAAATCTCTGTGATGCCCTGTCAAGGCTCAAAAACCTGAAAAAGCAGTCTCAGGATTTTGTTCTTAGGGCAATGAGTAAAGCTGCCAGTTCAGGCTGAACACTGGAGCTGCTGACAATGATCGGTATCTCAGACTCCTCTTAGTATCTGAGACTAATTTTTAGTTTTATTTGTCCCTGTGTAACTGGACAGGTCTCTGTGTCTGAAGAGTAATTTTCTAAAGTTTTTCCAGGTTGCAGAAAGGTGGAATTGAATAAAGTCTTGTAATAGGCATTTAAAATACTATTCTTAGTTTAGTTTTGGTGATCTCATCCCTTGCCATTTTAAGATCTCAATTGTTTTCTGCTGAGGCATTGATAATGGGTGGCAGAACGGCATGTAGAGTTCTGGCTCGTCTTCTGTTGAGTCACTTACAAAAGGTATTCTAGTCTTGTGAGCCTGAATTAGATGGTGAATTGTCTTCTTAAGTTTAGATCACGTCTTGCTTCCAAGAAAAATGTGTGGTTGGTTTTTGAATGTCCAGAATTAGAAGGTAGAGAGACTTTGATCAAAGCAATAATATGGATATACAAACATAAAGTCTTTGTAGCAAAAGTGTAACAGAAGTAAGAAAAATGGATTCACTTAATTCAGTATCTTAAATCAGTGTTTAATGAGTAAGATTGCTTACTGACTAAGATTAAAACTACTACTCCAGTTTAAGTCCTAGTGCCACTAATCAGTGGTAATATAGCTGTACTGTTTATAGAAGTTGGAGCCAGTCAGTGTGTGTTGGCTCCTCTGCTGGTTTATAAACATACTTGAGAGCTTGTTTGATTTGCCCACTAGGAATGTAATGCATGCTTGAATAATATATAATCAGTCTTGGTGCAGTAATTTTAGGAAAGTTAATTAAGATTTTAGAACTCAATTAACTTATTTAATTTTTTTTTTCAGGATGGCTTGAATTCTTTGGTCCTTGATCTGGATTATCCAGCGCTGAGGAAGAACAAGAACATTGATAATTTTTTAAATAGATGTAAGTTGCAAGTGGCTCTTAAACAATGACATTGTTGTGATCTCAATCATAAGAAGTTGAGTGGTCAGAAGTGCATTGCCCATGGTTATTCTACTAATTTTTATAACTCTGAGTTTCAGAAGGCTTTGGAGGACCGCTTATTACAGAGACAAATTTCATTTTATGGAATTGTTATATAGTGAAAATATGTTGGAAAATACCAGATTTTTATTTTCTTAAATACAGTTGGAAAAATTCTTTTATGTTATTTTCTTATATATGTGTAGCTACATAACGTGTTAAGTATATCCTAGTTATTATTCTTCAGGAATTCATTACACTGAATGTTAACATTGTTTATCTAGTCATATTTAATCTAACAGAGAAGCCTTCTGTGGGTTTTTAAAACTAAATTGTTGTACCTTAAAATCTGTTGGTTCATTTTTGAATCTTTGCATAAATGTTTCTGATTCTCCTCAAATTAATTGTAGACAGGATCTTGGAGTTTATTAAGCATATGACTCTACATCAGAGTAGCTGTATTTTGTGGTTTTGAAGTGTTTTCTATTCATGTATATAAGCAGAATCTTTTTTCTTGTAAAAATAGCAGATTATTTGTTTGAAAATGTAATTTGCAGTGAGTAAGCTTTCTTGGAATAACTATGCTTTGTAGTGAGTTTATTTTGAGATATATATTAAAAAAACCACAACTTTTTCTATTGCATATGTTGAGGTTAGGTTACTGCAAAAGTCTTATCAGCAACTCCTTTTAAATTCTTTACTGGTAAGAGCTGTATGTGTCTGCCCTCTGTTCCCTGGGACTCCTTTGGAATATCCACTCATACTCCTCACTTAAATAGTGGCTGGTGCAGTAATTTGTGGTGAGTTCTTTGGAATTCAGTGCTTCTGCATGAGATTTAGCAGAGCCCCATAGATGGACATACAGCTTTTACAGCTGCCAGTAAAGTCTCATTTGGAGAAATCACTTAAAATACAGTAAATAAGAAAGAGCAGATTAGGACATAGAGGCATACCTTGGGAATATTTTCAGTTTGAGGTCAAAGGAATTCAAGCAGATATTTATGAAAGAAAGGGTCTGTAACAGCATTTGAAGTATCTTTGTTATTTGCAACTGAGCATTGTAGGTGTAAAAGTGAAGGGAAAGCCCTCTGAAAATGACATAACATTTATCAGTAACTTCTACGAGCTGGTCATATTTGCTATTACATTACTATTTTTGCAGTAGAACAAAATTAGAAGTCTCTCTCTGATCAGAAGACCAGTGTCTTTTGATTATTAGAAATAGTAACTGTGGGAAAACAATTTAACCTCAGGAACAGGTCGGGGTTTTGTTTGTGATTTGATTGGTTGTTTTTTGTTTGTTTCCTTGTTTGTTTTCTGCAGCCCCTGAACATTCTGCTGTCTCCCTTTTTTCGAAGGCTATTGTTCCTTCTCCTCCTCTAGGTTCACTCTCATTGTTACAGTAAATATTTTTAAATATCTTATGTGACCTAGAGGCTACCAGCAATGTCAGAAACATGAAAATACACTTTTGTTCACAATTTTATTACTGCATTTTTATTGTTAAATCAGCTGACAGTATACAGTTGAAATAGCCAGATACTAGTTAAAAGAATTTTGAGATGTGCTAAAAAAAAAATTCACAGTAGTTAATAAAGAGTTTTCAAGGGTGTACTTCATCCTTACCTGTTGAACTTCAAAAAAAGCATGCAACACCTGACTATTTTGCCCAACATATTGTGTGACAGTGCATCTTAAGAATCACACACGTAACTTCTCTCCTGTTTCTGTACTGACTGGGAGCAAATAAAAATAGTGCTGCATATCTTCTGTGATTTACACTTTGGGAAAAAAATAAATTGTGAAATGAGAATTTTGTAAACATTTGAGGCTGGTAATATTTTGATACTGCAAAAGAAAGAACTAATCCTGCCACAGTGATTCATTTCAAAGTCTTTTCCGACACAGGTGGTTGTATGGTTTGTTGTATACCACACAGGGGAACTGAGCAGAATTAATGCAGAGAGTTGGGTGGTTCATTTTTTTTTTTTTTTAATTAAAACTAGTCAGGCAAAAGAAAAGCAAAGACCAGTTTCTGATTTCTCATTTCACTTTACTGGTGCTTGTACTAGCACAGAATGAGCTACTCAGGTACAGGAAAAAACAGAACAATAACGGGGTTCTTACTGACATTGCCATTTTATGCAGTTTAAGATTGCTAAACTTCATAGCTCAAGTCTTCTCGGAAACTGTTGTGCGGGTAGCAAGTTTCCCTGGAAAGAGTGTGGCACGTGCTTGCTGAAGCCTATTGCTGCCTTGGGCTTGGAAGAAAAGTTGGGAACTGTATAGAGAATTTATGGAACTGTAAGTTGTTGCTTTCTCAGGGTAAGGAACAGTGAGTTCTTGTCTCTTGTGATTTTTCTCAGCATCTGAAGAACTGTCACAAATGCCCAGCTGAGAACGGCTGTCAAAAGGTTCTGACACACTGTGCTGAGCAGTCTGTGCTGGGGGCCTGGAGCCTGCATCCCTCCCCAAGGCTTCCTGAGGCAAGCACAGAGAGGTGGCAGGGCCTCCTGTGAGTTACACTGTGCTGCACAGTGAGGCAGCTAAAGCAGAGTCCCTGCGATTGTTTTCATCCATACTACACAAGTCTGCAGAAATTGTGGAGAACACTAAATAATCATCACACTTTCAGTCAGTTTAATAACTTAATTCTTCCACAATAGCACTTTGAGAAAGGAATTATTTTTTTTCCACCATATTCCCAGGGGTTTGCTTATACCCTACTTCCAACCTACGTCAAGTCATTACTATGTTTTAGTAATAGCTTATTTTAATTTAAAAATGAAATAGCTTGCACTTCAGCTGAGACATTAATTTATCTTCAGCTCAATTCATAATTGCAATCTGAAACTCAAATGTTTCAACTATTTCACAAAGACAGTTTATTAATTGTCCATACCATAGGAGTTTGGTGTATTCTGTTTCTGTGACCACTTTGCAGAAGCAGCCTCTTGACTTGTTTAATATGAAAGAAATTCTTTAATTGCCTACTTTGCCTTGCTATTCTGATTTCTTGCCACTTTCTCTAAGGTATTGAACCAAAGTGGAGCCTGTGTTTGTTATAAGGGGCACATTAAATATCTCACGTAGTACAACCATTCCTTTTCAGGCTTTTCTTTCCTTTTGTGTTGCTTTAATCAACTGCTGGGATTCTGATTTAAATTGCTGTGTTTTTTAGAGTATTCATGGAACAGAAAAGCGTAATGCAATGTTTAATTCCCAAAACAATGAGAGGAATCTCATAGTCCTCTGAGAGCAAAAACTAATTTGCTTATTTTAGAAAAGAAAGCTGAGTTTTTCAGCATGGGCTTGGTGTGACAAATCTTTCTTGGTCTTTTCCTCTTCTGTCATCCAGGCAAAGACAATAGGTTGAGTAAATTCTTCCAAGTCAATTTTTCTGCCATCTAAAATTTGCCAAGTGTTGAATCAAGTCTTAGTGGCTTGTGCCTTTTTTTATGGTCTCCCATTTGGATGCAACTTAGTCTTAAATAGTTAAATAACAGGTTTAAGCAATAGTTGAAAATATTTAATGATTTATAATCTTATCATCATGAATAGAAAGGCGCGAAAACTGGATTTTGAGTAAGTCCAAACAGCAGCACAGAGAGTGGTGCCGTCAACAGGCCTGGTACAAGCCAGAAGTCTTGACTCCCTAAATGGATCAGGGATTTTCTGTGCATTATTCAGCATCACTCAGGAGTTGGAAACTCGTGTTGTTAAAATAATTTGCTGATGTTATGTAGGTTGGCACACTAGTAGAGTGCAGACTTGTAGTGACACTGGATGTATTTACAGTAGAACGGACTTCTATAGAGATGTGGCTCCTGTGCACCAGTTTTTCTAGACTCCCTGAATAGACTCCCTGAAAAGTTCCTTTGGTCATTTCGCCCTCCAAGCAGACACTGCTTACTTGGAAGATGTATCTGTTAAGATTAATTTCTTGCAAAATCAACAGTTCTGGTTCCTTCCCTTGCATTTTGTTATGTCATTTGAAGTTGCTGAATCCTGCCCAGCCATGTGGTTACCAACAGGAACGTGTTACGTGGTGTGATGTGAGTGCCTCCCAGGCTGCAGCTCTCTGTGCTCCGGGCTTCCTGTCTGCGGCACTCATGAAATGTCAGTTGTCAACAAGAACCTTAGAAATTTAGTGCACTGTAGAACTTCCATTGAGTTAAGGAGCTAATTGCTCCTCTGGTTTTCTCTTGGCTTCTCTAAGGCAGCTCCCTGCCAGGTCTTTGCAGTCGCCTCAGCAGGTTGGGCTCCAGTTCCATTCTTAATGATATTGTTGTGGTAGGAGTAGGGATGGGAGGAGTATCAAATGACCAATTTTCCCAAGCAGAGCGTGGAAGCCACAGTGTGTAAGACAGAATGTCTTAGGTGTATAAACAAGCTATATGTCAATGTCATTAACCACATTCCCTTTTGAGTATTTGGTAGATACAAAGCAATTCAGCCCTGCCATCAGGCTTATTTTCATTACACTGGGGATGTGTTCTCTGTTAGCCAGAGGGCTGTTGATTTCTGTTTCCCTGTGTTCTGCTCTTTTCCATCTATGCAAGAGAACATACTTTTCATGTTCCCCTTTTATTTCTCTGAGGGAGGAAGCATTATCCTGTCTGGAGCTGTGCCTTTTAGTTCCTCCTGATTCTGCAAGGTCTCCAGCAGCTTCTTCTTCACACACCTTTGACCAGACACTATGAATGCACCCCTAATTACTTCAGTCTTTCTGTTGTGCTTTCTGTTTGGGATTGCAGCACTTCCTGGCTGTACTTCAGTTTAACTTCTGGCTGGACTTCTGCCTAGGGCGGCAACTTTTGACTTAATGTACTCCATAGCAGCACTCATTGACTGACTGTGTCTGATCTGTGGGGTAAAATTGCACTCCCTTGCAATTTTATTCATCATATATACACTCCCCAGAACTGCTTGATACACATTCTTTTTTTTAAAGAAAATACCCTGCGTATAAACATCTTTTTTTTTTTTTTTTTTTTTACCCTAAAAGGCAGAAAAGTTTGGGGTTTTCCTTCCTCCCCAGCCCCCTTTACTCTCCTAGACAGGTATTTTTTCCATTTTCATAAGCATTTGCAACCTTCAGACACATTCTTGCTGTCAGTGGCTGATCCAAGCACTTTGCCCTTCGAGAAAGTAAAACTTCATTTGTTTAAAAGTTATAGTGCCATTTTCAAATAGTAAATCAAAAGTTGTCCTTAAAGACTCTTCGTATCTAGCATTCCTGTTCTTTCCTGTGTTAAAGAAGAATACTGAGTCATAGGAGATGATATTCTCATGTTTTAGGTCTTTCACTCAAATGTCATGATATTTCTATAAGATTCCATTGCATCCTGAGGCTGGGGAGTCCATCTAATGCCTTCCTTTAAACATAACATTTTTCTTCTCCTGGGCTTTGTGCTGTTGCAAATTCATGACACAGGTGCATACAGATACCAAAATTTTCAAACTCATCTGTGTGAAATCAGAAAACTCAGATCACTATAAGAAGGCTGCTGTTGGAAAGGTCTCCTGCACCCTGAATTAGATCACATTATGTGATACATAAACTAAGTCTTACGATCCAGTACTTTGCAATTATGATGTGGCTTGAGGGTTAATCTGAGTTTGCCTTCTTGCTCCCAAGTTTTTCGTTTCAGGTTAGTTCCATGCATTGATCATCTATTCCATATCTGTCAGATTTTATGCCAAAATAGACAATCCAACTGTGTAACTGACACCTTTGCAACACTTACATCCCTATGTGGTGTTACTATTAACCGAGATTATTAAATTTTATTTAAAGGAGTTAGGAGGAGTGACCTCATTGCTCTCTAAAGAGGGGGAAAGTGGAGAGGTAGGTGCTGAGCTCTTCTCCCTGGGGTGCAGTGACAGGACATATG
This sequence comes from Nicator chloris, assembly GCA_013400495.1. NCBI lineage: Eukaryota > Metazoa > Chordata > Aves > Passeriformes > Pycnonotidae > Nicator > Nicator chloris. The sequence goes on from WAAE01013787.1 coordinate 118,305, forward strand.
GGAATGGTCCAAAGCTGCACCAGGGGAGGTTCAGACAAGACACCATGAAGCATTTCTTTGCTGAGGGTGGTCAGACACTGGAAGAGGCTTCCAAGAGACAATCAATATCCTGAGCTTGTCAGTGTTTAACAGGCCTTTAACAACATTTAACTGTTGGTCAGCCCTGAAACAGTCAGACAATTGCAGTGATGGTCACTGTGGGTCCCTTTGAACTGAAAGGGGTATCTTTTAGCAAAGCAAGTAGGATTACTCCATTCTCAGTATTTCACAGGGATGGTAAAACTAGTAACTCCTCAGTTGATTATTTCATATGTCTTTAAGTTTTTCATTGCTTGTTTGCATTATTTAATGCAATAATGAAGGGTTTCACTGGAGCTGTAGTAACTTTGTTTATAGTTTCTACCTTCTACAGAAGTATTTCTGTGAGCTTCTTCTCAGAAACTGAGCTGCTCAAAACTACACACTACTTTTTCAATTTGTTACGGTCCTTCTCGTTTTCCATATTTGAAAACATTGAAACATGTCAGAAACATTATAAAACCTCATGTCATTCCCATATCTCATGTGATGTAACATTGTATTCAAACGTGTAACTGCACATTCTCAGTGACTTGAAGTTTGCTGATACTCTTTCTCTACTGCTGCTTCCTGTGAATTTGTATTTATCATCCCTGTCTAGTGCCAAGGCTTGTGGACTGCAGTTAACTTCCAAACACATCATTCCCTTTGCAATCTGCAAAATTAATTAATATTATTAACAGAAATAATAAACTTGGTGTGGGTGAAGCACTGTTGCTTTCCTACACTTTTGGTCTAGGCTTTTATGATTTGATATAGAAACAACATCACAATTCTCTTAACTCCTCTTCCTGTTGACACACTGAATTACTTTGGTCTTATTAGCACATTGAATGTAGCAGATTTGTTTACTTTTGGAGATTTTAATTGCCTCTGTCCTTACAACTTTACTAGCAGACCATTCCCTCGTTGGAACATTAAACTCTCCCTTTCCCTTCACATCCAGTCTTTTCCTCAGAAAAAGAAACTTACAGTTGCACCTCTGTGTTCCAAAGGTTAGGAAGGATCTCTGGAGGCCACCTGGTCCAACTCTGCTCAAAGTCAAACCAATTTTGATGTTATATCAGATTGTTCAGGATCTTGTGCAGCTGAATTTTGAGAATTTCCAGAGATGGAGGTTTTTTGTCTCCACTTGACAGTCTGCACCTTTGCCCAATTCTTACTATTGTTTTCTTACAAAATAGGATTTCTGGTATTTCATCTTGTCTGGTGACTCTTGTCCTTTCACTTTGTACACCTTAGAGGTAAAACCTCATTTCAGCTTCTGTTGAGGCCAACCATTTATCCATCACTAACCTGAACAATTCCATTTCTCTCAGCTTCTCTTGAGCATCATGTGAGCATCTTGGTTGTCTTCCATGAAGCTATGGAATGTTTGGTATTTTTTGTGCACGGAGGACCCCAAAGTTAGTCATAATATTCCATATATGGTTTCACCAATGACAGATAGGGGAGGAAATCTACTTCCCTCAACCTACTGGCTGTGCATTTACCAACACATACTTGCACATAGTGCAAAGGCTGGCTGCTCATTCCTCTCTGCTTGGCTTGTTGTCCACCAAGGCTGTCAGGTCCTCTTTCTCATGGTGCCTTCTAGATGGTGAGTGCATCCTATTCTTTTGTGTGGTGCTGTTTGATCCCAGCTACCAGACTCTGCACTTGCTGTTGTTGAACTGTGAGCTTCCTGTCAGCTCATTACTCATCCTGTCTGGGTCACTCATAGAAGCCACCCTGCCCTCCAGTGTATCAGCTCTGAACTTAAAACCACTGGCTGTGACTCCAGCAACTTTGCCACTTGCCTGGTAATTCCTCTGTGCAATCCATGTCAGCCTGGTTTGGCTACAAAGATACTTTGAGACACTGTGTTGGAAGTCATGCTACAGTCAAGGAAATGCACTGCTTTCCCTTTGTCCACCTAGACAGACATCTCATCAGTGAAGGAAATCAGGTTAGTCAAACAGAGTTTGCCCTTTTTAGATCCATTCTGGCTGTTCTTATGTTCCATGTCCATCATGTGCTTGGAAGTGGATTCCTGAAGGATTTTGCTCCATGATCATCTTGGGCAGTGTGGTCAGGCTGCTGTTCCACCCTGTAGCCTCCTTGTTGCCCTTTTAGAACATGAACATGACATTTACCCTTTACCAGTCATCACCTTCCCAAGTTGCCATGAGCTTTCAAAGGTGATACAGAACAGCCTGGTAATGGTTTTGACTGATTTTTTCAGCACATTTGGATGCATCCTGTATTGTCTCAAGACCATATGCCAAGTTTGCTTCACTGGTCTTTAACTCTTAACTTCCTCTGCTGTGATACTGTGCTGCATCACACTCTGCTGTTTGCTTCAAGGAGCTGGGAGGCCTTTGAGCAGGGCTTGAGAGTGAAGTGAAGCAAAAAAGACATCGACTGCCTTGATCTTCTCCACGTCCCTGATACTAGATCACCTCCCTCACTGAGAGCAGTGAGACAATGTTTGCCTCATTCTTTCTTTAATGGCCAATGTATTTATAGAGTCTCTTGTTTACCTTCATAATCCTGGCTAGTTTCAGTTCCAGCTGAGCTTGACTTTCCCAGTTCCATCTTTTCTTGTGGGAGGTTCCTGCTGGTCAACCCAACTCAGCTTCCATGTTCCAAACCTTTACCTTTTGTGCTTGAGTTGAGGCAGAGGTTGCCCATTCAGGCGGACTGGCTCTTTGCCATCCCTGCTTGATTTCTAGCTAACTAGAACAGACTGTTCTTGTGCTATGAACATGTCATCTCTGAAGATCAGCCCCCTCCTCTGCCCTTCACAGCAGCTTTTCATGGGATCCTGCCAGTGACTTTTCCAAATGAGCCATGAGTCTGTTCTCCTGAAATCCAAGGTCTGCTGTTTTCCTTCTTCAGGTCTGTTTGAGTCTTAAATTCCACCATCTCACAGTTGCTTCTGCCAAGTCTGCCACAGACTTTGTCTTCCTGAGCCAGTTCATTCTTGTTTGTGAGTAATAAATCAGAGTGCCTCCCTGATTTGGCTGATTGCTTGTTTGGAAGAAAAGAAGTGTTCCTGATGGTCAGGCATCTCCTGGATTGCTTGTAGCCTGCCAAGTTGCTCTTCATGAATATGTAGGAATGGTTAAGCTATTTACTAGATGTTCTTATCATTAACTCCCTTAGACCATGTCATCTTTAATGTCATAGTGGATTAACTGTATTTTTGATCCTTTTCTCCCCTGTATTCAGATCTGAGATCCTCTTTAATGCCTTTCTAGGGATAAAATTCCATGGTATTTGACCCTAAACAGGGATCTCACAATATAAACCTCTACCCTTCTCTGAATATAAACATCCACAGCTTTTCATACAATTTCATGCTCTTCCCTGGTAGAGTTCTTGCTCCAGCCACCTGTTTTGCTTTGTTTGTTCTTCCTCTAAGCATGTGTAGGGGCTTGTCATGCCTCAGATTACCTCCAGTGTTATGGGTTCCATTCACTGATTCCATTATCTTTTGCCCTCGTAATAAGAATAGATTTTAAAAATATGTTTAGCTGGGAATGCATTCATAGCATGATTCATTTACAAAATTAAAGAGCCTAGGACCTTGTGTGGTTGTAGAACTTGTCAGAGATCAGAATTTCACTGTTTTCCCTTTTACAGATTCCACAATTGCCTATAAGACACATACTGACAGGCAGTGCTTATCTGCAGAATGCTGAACAGAGCATTGTAGACATTTTACGAAGTGTAGTAACTACACATGTGATGAACATCAAAAAAGCACTTTGAGATGGCCAGCACTTATGTACACATGTGTAAACTTAAATCAATGCTTCGTGTGGAATGGATGAGTGGATGTGCCAGATCTTTGCGTGATCTGCAGTTGTACATGAAGGTTGCTGAGTCACATTCCTCACCATGTGAATGCTGTTGAACCCTCCAGGTGTGTAGGAGCAGGTTGCACCTGCAGTGCTTTTTGCGTACCACGTACTCCGCCTCGGCATTATCACTGGGGTGTCAGTGGATCCTGGGAGTGCAGCGGGTAGCAAGGAATGATTGAGAATTCCAGATAGGCATCTCTGGCTGTCTTCATTACCAGAGTCTTCCCATAAGCTTGTGAGTGATTATTAGAGGTGTGAAATGAGAGTCAGCAAAATATGAAAGATACTTCAGTTGTTACAGCTAAAGGTAGAGGCTTAATGGTTTCCAAAGAATAATGAAAGGGGATATTGGTAGTGACTACAGATTTCAAGAATTACCAAGAAGGCTCTGAACATTTGAATAAAAATAGCTTATTTTCACTCTAAATGAATAGCTAAAATTCTATATTCTGCTAATACATGCATTGTCACAACTTCTGTTTGATTTTTTTAGATGAGAAGATTGTGGAAAAAATCCGAGCTTTACAAATGAAAGCTGAAGACTATGATGTTGTTAAGGTGATTGGAAGAGGGGCTTTTGGAGAAGTGCAGCTGGTAAGAGTATAGTGATGTAATTTTTAGACAGATTAACAGCTTTAGCCAAAAAGTTCCTCAATCTTCGTGTTTTATATTTAAAACCTCATTCTTAAAAAGAACAAGTGTAATTTTCATTGTCTTGTGAGATTGTTTCTGTGCATAGTAAACAGTAAATCTGAGTTTAAAATATGATGGATAGGAAGGGAAGAACTCAGGAATGTTTTCTATCCTTTGATCAAAATCAAAAAGGCAGCTCATGGCAATTCTAAATCTTTCTGGCCACAAGTTACTATTTTATTACTGTATAATAATATCTGAAACCTTTTACCAAAGAGCAGGTGAACACTGCGACAAACGATTGTTGTTTTGTTCTTATAGTTGTGATGCTTGCATTGTATTTTAAGTGACATGACTCACAGGATTTTTACAAGATTCTTTTCTTAACATTGTCCCCTTGACATTGTATGCAATATAATATCTAAAGTATGAATGGGATTACTTCTAAAATTTCTATTGCAGAGAAATTCTGTTATTAAAAAAAGGTAATCAAACTAAAAAAAGTCACTTGATATATTACATGTAGTCTGATTTTCATTTAATTTTGATTTTTCCAGGACTTCCAAGTCCTGCTGTCTGATAAGTGGCACAAAAATGTGAACATATGTATAAGATGGATTGATATGTCAGTTTTGAAATAAGCATTGGATGTAAGTGCCAGATAGAATCTAGAATGCAAACCTTAAGGACCAATTATCATGAGCTAATAGATAACTGTACAGCAGCTGATCCATGGTGATTTTCTGTGTATTTTTAGAAGAGAGATACCAAGCAAGTCAATGGAAAGGGGAGCAACTAATTTGCTGCAATTAAAGCTTGTTACCTTATTACCACGAGGTAACAAAAATTACCCTTTTGCTTGTACTTGTTGACCAGGAACTGGCATTTTACTGCTCTGTGGTAATTTTGCACTAGGAAGCTGGGAAAATCATATTGTCTTGTAATGTATAGACATTTTGGAAAATACAAAGATGTGTTGGAGTTTTGTTGAGGAATGTGGTAAGATCTAAGCTGTGAAGAGCATATAGGAGGTACACAGTTTATAATGGCAATAAATTTATGTCCCATTTATAAAATTCTTTGTATTTTCCGTATTAGTGTTGCTGAATTCTGTTGGAACTGGGGAAAAAACCCTCTGACTAGCCTAATATTATTTGGCTGACTCATGGGTAATTTGCAAATTTAGATGTGATTAGTATGGCATTTAGTAACATCTAATCAGCAATTTTTATTCATCTATGTCATTTTTTAAGACAACTTTGTCCAAGTCTAGTAACATGAGAATGTAGCACCCTCTTCCCTATTTCTCTCAGGGTCATTTACACTTTGTTTTTGTCCAGAAGAATGAATGAAGTATGGAGTGGAGTAGTTCCAAAAATCCTCATTTTCTAGCAAGACTTTAATGATATTATGTATATTTAAATGATTTTATATCCTTGTAGGCAAGAAATAAAAACAAAACCAAAACATTAAGCAGAACCTTACTTTCTTGTGAAGGGGCTGCTGCAGGGTGTTTATAAGAAAACAGTCTACTCCATGTCTTTTCAGTGACAGTCACATCAAATGGTTTATTTTAAAGTCTTGTATTAGACATTTGTAACTTTACATTAATCCACAAGAAGCAGTGAATAGAGACACTCCTTACACACTGGCATGTGAAGTCAGTGAAAAATGAAGTTGTAATGAGCAGAGTTCCTTGTCTCTTTGTTGAGGGGAGAGGAGATGAAAAAGACCAAGTCCCAATAACAGAAGTCATGTGCCATTTTTAGATATCACACTCATATATTTCCTGGAAGCAGCCAAGAGAATTATGGTTTTGATGTGCTTCAAGAATGAAAATACATTGTTTTCATATGTGCATTTCTTAAGAACAGAGGGGTTTTTCTAAATTATTTTTATTTTCTTTGTAACATTTCATTTCAAATAGAAGGTCCTGATTTCTTCTGGAAACTCTTTTTCTTAATTCACCATGTCATACACAATTTAAATTTTTAAGAAGAGATGATTTTTTGTGGTGTACATACTGCAGTTGGGCACTTTGAAGACAAACTTTATTTTTCATTTGCCCAACCATTAAAATGTAAAGACAAAATGCCTAGTAACCTGGTCAAACAATGATGGGGTTTGGGTTGCGTTGGTGTCATGTTTTTGGTTTTTTTTTTTTAATCTTTAATAAGCCCTTCAAAAAAGCAAGAATCCTTGGTATTGGAAAGAACCTTCTGTGTGTTCATATAGAGCTCTTCTGTACTTCATGTCAATTTAAAAGAACACTTTTTCTGGAGAGTAAAAATACAAATAGAAATCATAATGTTATGCAGTCTTACAGCTGCATTAAGAAAAAAAAAGCAGTGGGCTAGTAAATACAACTGCAGATCTGAACTAATATTAGCTGGTGATGTAGACATACATACCTCAATTTTTTGCCTCACAAGGTATGGTACAAGTTTAAACTATTGAGCTAAGCTCTATCTATTTCTACTCCATTCAAAATGTTAACACCACTGTTGCAGATGATGGATTTGTGGTAATGAAAATATTTTGCAACACTTTCTGTGATCAAAATAGAAATTTGCTTCAGTGAGGATTAAATACAGAAAGAACCATAGATAAAACATGATTAAGTACATGAGTTAAATTAATGAATGTTATGTTATCATTATGTGTTATTGTGCATAAGAATTGTAGCACAAATATTTATTATGTTTCTAATATTATATTAGTATGCTCATTTTTTGGCTTGTAATGTTTGCAGCATAAAATAGTCAACTATGACCTATTTCATTTTGTTTCCCCTTAGTCTTCTGCTCCAGTATAGCATTTTCTTGCTGAAGAAGTGATGTGAAGCAATCAGATTTCCAGATTCTGTCAAGAAAGTGAAACACATTCTTTACTGTTGTGTCTTACAGCTAGATTTTTTTTTAAAGGCTTGGTTTTTCCTCTTCCTCTCCCCTCCAAAAAATTTAAAAAATAGTCCTGTTCAAGAGAGATCAGATGGCTCTGGTCTGAGCATCTGGCTGTGGTGGAGAAACAATTTCCTTATAAATCTAGAAGTATTAAACTCTACACTTGTGCTCTGGTCTCTGGTTTTGCTGGGTCTGTAGTGATGGGGAAAGCTAAGAAAATGATTGCCAGCTGCCAGATCACTTCTCTTACGCAGTGCTGTGAATAAAAGTGACTGGTGTCTAGGGCAGACAGAAAAATTGAATTATGGTGCTTAATATGTTACTTCTGGTTTATGCAGAAACAGTTATTTATGAAAGCACATCCTGAGTTCCTCTTGTTTGTTTTCAGTTGTGGAAAATCATCTTGATTTGAAATTTATCCTTAGTTCCTTCTCCCAGGTCTAACCATGAAAGACTGTAATGTTGCAGTGGCACAGCAGACTGACTGTGTACTGAAAGAGAAAACTAAAGCAAAGTTGACACTTCCTTGTGTTTGGGTGCTACAGGATGGTCTGGGTGACAGTCTTTACTGTCTGATTTCTTAAGTGTTGCAAACCAGTGGTTGTCATGGCCTGCGTAAACAGATGCTGGTTTATTTTTCTTCCCTAAGTGCTTTGTTTATTAGGTTTAATTTCCCATCCACTGCTGATGTACAGTTCTGAAGTAAAGCAGATAAAGCAGTCGTGTTTTATTACCTGAAAATTTGTCAGGACGTGAACTTTGATACCCTATCTCTAGTCATTTCTTACAGCTTTTTGAAGTATTTTAGGATACCTGTAATTACTTCAAGCCCTAGAGTTCATTTCAAAACTCCACTCTAGGATCGTCATTTTTTTCAAAATTATGAAAGAGACAGTCCCATTACCAATACTATGTACTAAATCTGGTAACTTCAAATGGATGTGTTATTTTCTTTGCCTACAGATTGTCTTCCCATGTGAATGCTTGGCAAATTTTGGATGCATTTTGTTTATTGAAAGTATTAGGTTGTTGAAGCAGAATAGAGTGAAATTCTTTCTTCTTAATGCATTTTCATGAGTTAAACAAGGCCTTGTTACTCAGTGCTAATGGCATGAAGGGATTTTCCTACCTATTTTGAGAGTTACCCTGGTGAGCTACAGTTTAAATTTGGCAGTTCATTTTAACAGTTGGAAGAAATTGAAACATCATGACAGTTTAATACATGAATAATCTGCTGTATGAGCCAATATCTGTATGTACAAATATAGCTCTGAGTAAAGAGCACAGTGACTAGCAGCTCAAAAGGCTGTCTCCAGGGCCCATGGTGCTGATAGAAGGAGGAATGTCAGCGGTAGGTCTGCTCACCTGCAAGGTGTGCCAAGACACACTCAGTCTCTGGGTGTGCCAGTGTACTTGTTATTGCTTTGCTTTTGTACAGATAGAGAGCCTATCTTGAAATTTTCTCAAGAAATCCTTTAGCCAATAACCCATGGGCACTATTTAGACTGTATAGACTGATTTTGGTCTCCCCACCCCTCTTTTCTTTGCCTCTCCTGTATGTGAGCTTCCTTCAGGCTGTGCTGACTTCCAAGAATTTTTTTCTCCAAGTCAGAATGGGAGACAGTTGTTTTTCTACATGCAGGCAGCTACTCTAACTGCACCTAGGCAAGAGTAGACAGTGACTTCTGGAATTGTAAACTACTAAATACCTTGCAGAGCTTCAATGTGAAGTTTCACAGAAAATGCATCTTCAATTAAACAATATCTTTTTGAGGTTTCTGGTCTTTGTGTTTCTTCTGGTTTTGGGCAGGATTACAAAAGCTCTACTTAGGGGAGTATAGTTTGTGGTGTACCACCAAGTCTTTGTAAATAATCCCATGTGGGATTAGTAAATGGGAAGAAGTTAGTTTTCAAAATACTGTTTTAGGACACCTTCACTAGCTGACTAATTAATGTCCTAAAATGTCCTTATAGAGTTGTTAATGCATATAGATACCATGTTTCTGTTCTGGTGTTAGGTTGGAGGTTTTTTGATCTAATTGTAGAAAAGGTTGTTTTTTAGTGTTAAATTATGCAAGGTACTAATAATCAAACCTTTGCACCTGTATCTTGAAGGCAAAAAGCCCCAATTTCAAGAACAGCAACTCCTTAAATAATCCTCTTTCTGTTCACATTCTGGCTTTTCCCAAGATTACCCCTTCTACCTGATGCTTCTTCTATCCCTTCAGCAATATTAATTTTTACAGCTCCTCAGGCGCAGGAGAATGATCCCAGATCTGAAGATCAAATAGGTGCCTCTCTGAAGCTTTGCTCTGCTGATGTCTTGGGCTTGCATCTACAGCTGTTCATAAAAGCCTATTAAACATTCTTACAAGTAACATTCTTAAATACTGTGCAAAACGAAGAAGTTAGGAGATCTGCTTTATTTACTAGATGTGAGAGGTTTTAAATGCACCAGGAAATCATAACTTCAGTTTCTGGTGTATTTCACCATTTTCATGAATCGATTTCACAAACTAGTCCACTGAATTTTTTATTTTAACAGGAAAAAAATATGCAGAAACTTAAGGTCCTGATGACTCAGACTTCTTACAGCTGAATACTTCTCACCTTGATTTCTGTAAGAAACACTCAAGAATTTTAAAAACCTGTTCCTTTAATAGTTTTTTCATAAAATAGGATGTCTCATGATTAATTAGCTGAGTAATGACTGCAGTGTGCAATTTAAGGATTTTGTTTCATGTCTGAATTCAGATGAAGTTTTCAAAAATGTTTTCATATTTTGTAATAAAATCTTTAATTCCAGTTTTCCAACAAGACTTATTGTATTAATTTTGTACAATTCAAAGTGAATTAAGGAACTGTTCAGGAAAATAAGTAGGAGCAATCATGTTTTGGTGTAAAATAAAAATTGGCAGAGGCTGAAGCAGACTGGTTGCCCAGTTTCTAATATGAATGAATTCAATGGCTAGACAGTGTTCAAAATAAGAAAATAAAAGCAGAGTTAGACTTTATTTCCTGCTATGCTGGGGTTTTTTTGAGCAGCTGTTAAACTTTTCTTTTTAGGTTTGGAAGTTCTCAAATCCTTACTGTGTAGAAAACTGGGTGAATGAAGACCTGGAGGCACCACATTCCAGAAAGCAGTTTGCACACAGCAGAAACATACTGTGTTCTTGTACTCAGGTGTTTAGCAAGGCATTTTAAAAAGGTCCATTCTCTTCTTTCTCAACCAACAGGTTCGCCATAAAATGACACAGAAGGTTTATGCAATGAAGTTACTTAGTAAATTTGAAATGATCAAGAGATCAGATTCAGCCTTTTTCTGGGAAGAAAGAGATATCATGGCCTTCGCCAACAGCCCGTGGGTGGTTCAGGTAAGGAAGATGTGCAAAAGTAAAATAATAACAACAGTAGTAGTAATGATGCTGATGCCATAAATACTTCCCAGTCTTGAGCTGGTTTTGTATTTACATTGAAACTCAAGTCAAGGTTTAGGTTCAGATTTTTAATTTTAAAAACCACATTTTTTAAATGCAATTTCACTAAGTTTTGTATATTTGGCTGTGTTAAAAAGTAGATTAATTTGCATTTTAGTCACTAAAAACACATCATAAAACAGAATTAAATAGGTTTTTGAAATGCCTACATAATTATTTAGAATAAAAGGGAAGTTATCTTTCCAACTGTGAAAAATTCTGTATAGGAATGTAGAAACAAATGTAATCGCTATTTCCAGTCTTTCCTCATGATACAATCAGCTGATCACAGGCAATTGGTATTAAGAGTGCTCTAAACAGTCAATCCTTTCAGCTGCAGTTTGATATATGGATGAGTGTGCAGTCCTGGTCTCCTGCAAGACAAGGGGCTGGAGCAGTGGGTTCCTTGAAGCCATCTCAGTGGTCAGTTCTGAGCATCAGCACTCGGCATATCCGAGTAGTGGAGAGTTGACTTCTTCATCTGGTCTTGAACACTGTCACTCGCAGCTGTCTCGAGACTTGTGTCATCAAAATGCTGTAATGTGAATTATGCCTTTGGGAACAATCAGTACTGATTATTGCCATTTGTTGTAGCTGGTAAATTGCACCAGTTAATAAAAGGAGTAGTGAAAGCATGTGCTTGGAGAAATTGTTAGTCCTTAGCTTTTAAAAATAATTAATTTAA
>WAAE01013788.1:0-34452 GCA_013400495.1 Nicator chloris
TATTTAAATATTAGGTGGAAACAACTGTTCTATCTGTTTTCACATAAAGTAAATGTTATGATTTGCGCTGGCATTTGGATATACTTTACAGATTGGAATTAAAATACTTGAAAATGCTGTATCAGCCTGAGTTCTTTTAGTGCCTTTCAAGTCAAGCTAATTAATGAAGTAAAAATAGTGTTACTGAAAGCTGTAAAGACATGCAGAACATGTTTTAGCACTACCACAATGTATTGAATTCCCCAACATTTTTAAACCAGTCTTAGCTTCCTGACGTAAGAGAAAGTAAATTATTTTAACAGTGCTTCTTTTTAATGTAAACACAGACACACAAAGATTATCTGTGGCTTAGTAAGCATTGAACGGACACAGACATAATGAGCACAATGCAATACTGTTATATCAAGGAGTAGCTTTTGCTGAGTGAAGGGTCAAAAAATGATTTAGAAAAAAAAAAGAAACAAGAAACACACCTCACACTATGCAGATGATCTTCCTCAGCACACACAATCTCACTCAGTCAGGCAGAACTATACTCATAAATTCATGTATACAATAAAATAACCAAGAAGTAAATATAGACTATATAGAAAACTTGAAGAACAGGTTACCCATCAACAATGTTTCAGAGTCAACTAGTAATTACTCCATGTGAGATGGGCAACTGATCAGTCAGTATGTGCTGATGCAAGACTTCTTGCTATTCAAACTTTTTCAACATATTGGAATCAGTGCATATGACTTACAAAAAACATTGCAATTAAAAACCAATATGATATTGTTTGATTCTGTGAATCATAATATAATCAATAATATATGTTGAAGGAGACCTCCAGAAGTAGTTCAGTCTTACTCTCTGCTAAAAGTAGGTCTAATTACATCAGATTGCTCAGGGCAGTGTCCAGTCATTCATGTCCTGTGACCAGTGTTCCTCAGTGTTTGAGAGACAGCCCCTCTTTGAAAGGAACTACTCTCAACTGTTTTGTAGCTCTATACTGTTCTCCCTGAAAAGTACAAGAGTATTCCCTCATGCTGTAACTTGAGGATTGCACCCATCTGTCCAGCACTGCTAGACACCCAGAAACCTGCTTAGAGCAGCAATTCTGAATCAGCAGTGAGCAGGATTATTAGAAGCTGTCCACAGCTGATGCTCAGGTAGCCCAATGCCCTTTCCAAGCGTTACCTACCAACCATGTACTATCACATGGCTGCACAGTAAATGTTGAGCATCTGTTCCAGCACAGGCATTTAAACTTTCTGAAAGTACAGTAACCCTAAAACTGCCATCAGAACTCAGTGCTGCCTTTAAAGACATTATCTACTATAGTGAGCTGGAACATTATAGCACATGTAACTACTCAGTGACAGTACTATGCAAGGCTGCCATTCTGCAGAGGTTTGTGAATTTAGCCCTGAGGAACTGATTACTTGGACTGAAAATTCCTGGCTCCAGAATAAGGGCTAGTACCCATGTGGCTAACTCTAAACGTCTAAGAATTGTATGTAAGTGACTTACAATTCCTACAATATAGAGAAGCACTTCTAGCTCTGCATCATCTGTCACAAATGGGAAGAGTAACATATGGCAAAAAGAAATGTGTTAGCAAAACCCAATAAATTTGGCAGAAGGACAAAAATCCCTCCAAACCTGTAACTGAAGGATAGGACAGTAATTTCAGTCATCTTTTTACTGTCCTGGATGTACAATTAGAACTGTTTGGGGTTTTTTGTTTTTGTTGGTTTTTTTTTTTCTTTTTTAAAGGCTGTAAACTGAAAAAATTCATGCATATATTTCTATTTCTATAAGCTGATATTTATCAGCCATCTGTTACTTCTAGGGCCAGTGATTTTAGTAAGATAATACCTTGAAGTTAACAAATAAAAGCATTCTGATTTCCTTACTATTTAGCTAAACATAATGAATTTTCTACTTCGGTTAGTCTACGTTATGAGATAATTAATACAAATGCTGCAGATACCATATCAGGAAACTGCAGCTGCTTATTCTTAGTGCCACAAATTAATGTTCCATACAGACATTCTGCACATGATTAATGCTTCATAAAATGCAAAATTATTTCAATAAATTACATTTTCATAAAATAAATCTGATCTTTTTGTGTCCTCACAGTTTTTAAATACTTCACATTTAAATATAATAATAATTTCTAAATGCAGGAAAAATAATAGTAATAAGCACAGCATAGAGAATTTATGTGCCAAGTTACTGTCTTCAACTTAAAATATGTGAACTTACAAAGACATTGCAATTAAGTAAGAAAATACTGATTCTTTAGTTTCTCAGAGGTATCACAGACCTATTGTGGAATTGGCTAATATATTTTCTGAAAGACAGTCAATCTATATGGCTTCATTTGCTAACTGCTGCTAACCTTTGGTGTTGGTATCATTTCTCATCATGCTCTGTTATTCCAAACTATTAATTTCTGTGAATGAAAACTATGTTATTAATCTGTAAATTGCATAGTTATGAACACAGACAGCAAAAGAAGATAGCAAAGAGATTTTCAAATATTTCTGTATATTCAATTGAATCGAGTATTTCATGTAATAAAAGGTATGAGAAGTATCAAATAGGAACAGACTTAGTGATGAAAGCTTTTAAGAAAACCATAACCCAAAGGTACGGTAGTAAAATTCAGCTTTAAGGATTCCTGAAAGCACTCCACAGCTCTGGGACAAAGTCTGGATGTTTTCTTCCCTTCAAGATCATGACACAGAGAGACCTGCAAAGACTTCTTGCATTTGACACACAACCCCTTGAAACATAGTAGACAAAGGTAAAAAGATCACTGAACAATGTTCTTTGTAAAGACAATTATTTCACCATTTGAAATTAGGTATTTTCTGAAATCAGAAATGTTCTGTCCTGATAAAAGACTTTAAAAGTGTATTACATCAGGTAACCATGCACAGAACCTAGAAGGGACTGATGGACCTTTCTTTCTGTTGTGAGAGAAAATTATTGCTCCTCATTATGACTATACTGGTTCCTACCTTTTCTCTGGCATGGAAGGGCAGAAGAATTGAACTGTGGGCGGAACAATCACCCTTTAACAGAAATTAACTACGATCTGCTCTGCAAGTGTCTGGCATAAAGGAATCTTAAATCATATTGGATCCCACTGAAGTCTAACAGATCCAAGGCTGCATTGCAGCAATTTACTTTCTTCACATTTAGACTGTGATCTGATGCTTTAAACCACTTTGTATTTACTCTAGCCATTTGCTTGTGTGTTTTTCTTGAATGTTTAACCACTAACATTACTGTAAATCGTGCAAAATTGTTCATTAAAGAGCACAGTTGCCTGTAGGCCTTTCAGAGAGGACTGAGAGGGCAGAATGACTCCAATTCAGCTAATTATTTTTATCTTCCCTAAAGTAAGGCCTATAGAGGTAGACAAGCTCTTTCTCTACTACTGAAAAAACCAATGGCAGCTAATCCATTATACAGTAATGTAACAGCAGGACACTATTTCCCTGGCCCAGAAATAACAAGCAGTGAGATGCAAACTCTACTACACTGCCACCACCTCAGGGAAATCAGAATCCTGGTTAAGTAAATGTAATCTGCAGCTGTGTCTCCACACAAATTCACTAATCAAAAGTGTAAGGAGAAATGCAGGAAGTAATGAGTTTAAAAAAATATGATTAGGGCACAAATACCCAAAATGTTTACAAATGCGTAGATGAAATATGTTAGCAAAGTGCAATTATGTTTTGCTAGTCTATGCATTCAGCGCTAAATGGATTGTTCATGAATGTCTGATGTATATCAGGGAATTTTTATGAGCTGTATATGAATATTCATAGAGATAAGCATCTATTTATCCTTGGTAATTTCTAATGTGGTTATTCCTATACATATTTTAAATCCAAAAATCTTGCATTACCAACAGTGATCTTCAAATGTGCTACAGAGAACCTTTAACACAGGGAGTATACTGTGTGTGACATAAATCAACATCAGATCCAAGCCAGACACCATGAAGGGTCAGCCTTGGTATCATGATAGGCTTCAGGAAATTCTTCTCCAGCCATTTCTGCTGGCTACCTGCATGCAGTGTTGTCTGCATGTTGATTTCACAAGTACAGAAGTTTTCAAATGGAGCTGCTTACAGAAGGCACAAATCAGCACCATGTGTATGCAGAACAGAACACAGCTCTCCTAAAATCCTCACCCTATTCAAATCAGTAGTAAAATTCTTGCTGACTTCTGTACAGTCAGAATTTCACCCTCACTTTCCTGCTGTCGAGACCAACTACTTGGTTCTCTGAAGAGGAAAGGAATGCTGACACGGATCAACACAGTGATGATTGTTTAAACAATCCTGTTGACACGTTTCACAATGAAAAATTACATTTAATAAATTTTGCAATCAAAGAAAAGAAAACTATAACCTTCTTGTTTAAAGAAATGACATTATATTTAGAAAAAAAAACTATACAAGAAAATGTGTTGCATTTTAGACAAAATCTATATAATTAGAATGTACATTGTTTTTCCACATGGTGATTAAGAACCTTTCAAGGCAAAAAGAGTATGGGCAATTAGAGATGCCAGGTAGTAATCTATTCAGTTATAATTTTACTCGTTAATCATAAGCCATGAAAGGCATTTATACAAACTGGTTGTGCTGATTATCAGCACCATTGCCTACAGCTGAAAAGAACTGCCAAGTATCATCAACTGTGAGCCTCTTCATCACTGCATCTGAGACTTCCAAACTACTGTCCCTAATAATGGCACCATTGTTTTGCACTGTTTACAAAATCTGTAGAAGTCTTTAAACTGTCAGTGACATCAGAAAGAGTCTGAAAATAAAGCATCAGTACCTGAGACTTAAAAGTGAAAAACAAAATCAGTACTTTAATTATTTTAAGAAATAATGAAATACCTGCTGATGATAATGGTTTTGAAGACATCCTAGTAAGAACAGTAAGAAACATTTCAAGTGTGAAATTATGTCTATTTTTCACATAGACTCTTCTATAGGGCCAGCTGCCTCACTAGGCTATTTAGGCAGTTTTAAAAGATACAGGCCCTGACAGCCACATGTGAATTCAATGTGGTCAAACCCCATGTTCTGTTACCACTGCACTGAGCTCAGAAAGTTGTTGCTTTCCTGTCAGCATGGCTCATCGCTTTCAAGATGTTGATATTGCTCCTCAATGACTTTCAAACAGCAAATTCACATTTAGCAAGGTGAAGCTGAGGCACAGCAAATGTGTGCAGAGATTACTGGACTCAACAGCAGGTACCAGTACCAAAAAAATTAACTTGCAGTGTAACGGGTCGAAGTTTATGAGTTTCTCCAGGGCTCTTATTTCATTAAACAAGTAGAAACCCTGGTCCCTGGTTCCATTTAGTGGGAGTTTTGTCACTGATTGCAGTACCAGTTTTGCATTCAACAAAGATAAAAAACCCTTACTGCTACTGCATAAAACCTCAAAACTTCCCCCTGGTTTCACAGTTGTAATTTTGTAATATTCAAGCTATGGCTTGAATACCTGAACAGACTTGGGTTTTTGTTTGCTGCTGTCTGAATATATTAATTGATTAATTGAAAGGAAATCATCAGCACATTTCTACTTCGAGAACCAACACTGCTATTATTTCTTAATATGCAAGCAACTTCCAGAGAAAAAACACTAGTTTAGTCTCATTTTATACTGAATTCCTGTTTCAGAAAAAAAAGTTTCTCATTTTCTAGGGCTCCTCACAGATTAGTAAGAGTTGGTAACTATGATGAAAAATAAATATAATCCTACAACATACTGTACATGACAGAGTATCTTTTTTACAATTTATAGCCACACCTGGAATTCTAATAGGACTGGATGTACTGTGTAATTTTAAAAGGTCATTAAATGTAGAGAATAATTATATTGAGGTGCTGATACTGTTCAACATTTTTGTTGGTGGCATGAATAGTGGAATCAAGTGCACCTTCATCAATTTGCTGACAACACCAGGCTGTGTGCTGCAGCCAACATGCAGGAGGGAAGGGATGGCATCTAGAGGGACCTTGACACGCCTGATAGGTGGGCCCACACAAACCTTAGGAAGTTCAACAAGGCCAAGTGCAAGGTCTTATGTCGTGGCTGTCCCAGGCACACCTACAAGCTGAGTGGAGAAGGGACTATAGAGGAGGGCTGCAGAGAAGGAATTCAGAGTGGTGGTTGATGAAAACTCAACATGAGCCATCAGTGTGCAGTCACAGCCCAAAAAGCCAAGGGAATCCTGGGCTGCACTAAAAGGAGCATGGCCAGCAAACTGAAGATTATTCTCCCTCCCTACTCTGATCTTGTGAGATCCCACCTGAGTACTGCATCCAGCTCCAGTGTCCCCAACATGAGTAGGACATGGAGTTGCTGGAGCGAGTCTAGAGGAGGGCCATGAGGTTGAGAAGAGGACTGGAGCAACTCTCCTATGACAACGGCTGAGAGAGTTGGGGCTATTCAGCCCTTGGAGAAGAGAGGCTTGTGTGGAGACCTCATAGGAACCTTCCAGTACCTCAAGAGAGGCTACAGAGATGCTGGAGAGGGACTTTTCATCAAAACCTGTAGTAATGGGAGAAGGAGTAATGGCACAAACTGAAAGAGGGGAAGTTTAGGTTAGACATTAGGAAGAAATTCTTTTCCGTGAGGGTGATGAGATACTGGAACTGGTTGCCCAGAGAGGTTGTGGATGCTCCAGCCCTGAAGGGTTCAAGGCCAAGCTGGATAAGGCCTCGAGCATCCTGCTCTCTTGTAGCCTCCTTGAGATACTGGAAGGATGCTATAAGCTCTCCCCAGAGCCTTCTCTTTTCCAGGCTGAATAACCACAGATGTCAGCCCTTCTGAGCATTTTTGTGGCCCTCCTCTGGACTCATTCCAGCAGATCCATGTCCTTCTTATGCTGGGGGTCCCAGAGCTCATGACCATGACCAAATAAATTTTTGCAGGACATGATGCAGTATGGTCAGCAGTTGCCACTAACTAATGTAGTTTATCGTTCCATATAAAAAAAAACTTCAGTACAGCTTCAACTAGTATTTTGAAATCAGCCAGTAACTTAAGCTGTGAAATAAATTCTAAAAAAAAAATAAATTTGAATCCTAATGTCTCCAAGTTGATAAGGGAAGTTACAATAAGAATAGACTTCCTACCAAACCTGAAGGCATTGTATTTGCAATTTAAAATGGTATCAAAACTGTTGTTTAAGCCTCAGAACACAGAAATAAACCAAAACCTCATTAAAGCTTCAAACTTTACAAGCAAGTGACTTTCTTGTACATGCTGAGAAGAATAAAATATATAAAAAACATAGAAAAGAATTAAGTTTTTATTATTTTCCAGATACTAAAATTAAATTTGTGAATTTTGTTCTTTGTGCCTCAAGGTATGTTATACTGCATTTGGGGTAAATCTATTAAACAACCAAGTGTGCAGACTCTTAAACAGAGTTGTAACTTAGCAATCAAATTAAAATAATGCCTACTCACTTAGAATAGTATTTCACTTGGAAGGGACCTCCAATAGTCCAGCTGCCTGACCAGTTCAGGGCTGACCATAACCCAACACATGTCACTAAAGGCAATGTACATATGCCTCCCAAATGCTGACACGATCATCGACCACCTCTCTAGGGAGGTTGTTCCAGTGTTTGGCCACCTTCTCAGTAACAAAATGCTTCTTAATCTAAACCTCCTGTGGTGCAGCTCTGAAGCATTCCCATGTGTCCTATCACTAGACACCAGGGAGAAGAGCTCAGCACCTCCCTCTCCACCTCCTCAGGGAGCTGTAGAAACCAATGAAGTCACCCTTCAGCCTTCTCTCCAAACTCGACAAGCCCCAAATTCTCATTTTCTCTACACAGTACACAGTACCTGTCACCAGCTTCATTGGCCTCCTCTGGGTGCATTTAAGGACCATCACATCCTTCTTGATGTGTGGGGCCCAGAACTGCACAGAGCACTCAGGGTGAGGCCCCCCAAGGCTGTCACCTCTCTTGGTTGTCTGCTCATGCTGTGCTTGCACCCCAGGATGGGGTTTTGCCCTCTGGGTTCCAGGGCACAGCCTGCTGACCCACACTGAGCTGCTGCTGAACCAGCACCCCAGATCCCTCTTGGCAGGGCTGCTCTCCAGCCACTCCTCTCTCAACTTAGACCTGTGCCCAGAATTACTCAGTAATACTGTTTGATTCAACAGGTGTCAGCATGAGGGAGCTGTGACCAAGCAGTTTCAATGCACAACACCCAGTCCACTGAACTCAAAAACACTCCTGCTACCACATGACACTGCTGTGTAAGATATCTGATGTAAATAAATAGCTGACCAAAATCAATTAAATGAATACTGAATGTCTAGTCACTGCCTAAAGTCCAAAAAGGCCAGAGTGTTAGGTAGGTCTCTTAGAAGAAATTAATAAACAAGGAAACAGAAACCATGACATTTTCAACACACTGATATCGACCACCTGTGAAGAAGATGCAGGCAACAGCTCCTCTGATTATTCAGTCACTCAACAGTGATGGTAATTAGAAGATGGTATTAGAAGAAATAGGCAGTGGTAATGGCCCACAGGGGACCAATTCACACACACTCTCCAAAACCTCCCTGAAAGGTAGTCAACTAGGTGTATTAGGTAACTAGATTTTATTTGCTTCTCATTTACTACACACACACACACAAAATAGGTCAGCTCTTCAGTAGAAGACAGGAACATACAAAACTATATGGCTGAATATAGACACAAAAAATAGTGAGTTTCTCTCCTCTCTTCCATCTAGACAAGGCAGCCAAGCACCTGCCTGGTGGGCACAAAACTATGCTCCCAAGCCAAAGATGTAATTAGAGAATCATCATCTCCTTGCTATTCACATTTTCTCTTTTCTCCTTTCTAGGCTGTCTCTTTCTTTAGTCCCTCACATTTTGAAGTGTCAAGAAATAATGAACCACACATTATTTGTATTTCATTGTACAACACATAATCAAGGTGTCCCATTTGATCACTTTAGTGTTGAAAAGTTTCCTGTGAAATGAAGTATTTGTCACTCAGCACATATTTCTTTAACAAAATATCTTTTATCATTATAATACTGTTACTGAATGATTTTTTTTCTGGAGAAAATAATAGGTATTAATTTAAAAAAAAAAATACTACAATGTAAAACTTGTTTTTTTCAGAAAGGTAAGATGCTGAACATTTTTATCTAAATTAATTGATTGATATTTATCCAATTGTTACAAAGAAATGCAGATATGTGTAATTTTTGAGTCCACACACAACCCTTTTCTCTTATAGCATTGAAAGAAGTAACGAAATTGTCTTCAGGAAAATGTCCATTTGTTTGCATGGCCTGATATTGCACATATAAAGTAAATTCAAAGCTTTAAAAAATAAAATAATGCAGGGTAACACTGAGACACTCACAGTAAAAAAATAAGATCTCTGTAAACACTGCAATAGGCAGATTTACTTTGTTTTCACAGTTACTGTTTGGCTTCTGTTGCAAAAGAAATTTCTCGTCACTCAAAATAACACTAATAAGCATTGATAATGCTTGATAAGGACTTTATATTCCATTTTGATTTATGTAACAGAATGGCCTAATGTCCACATGATACACTGGAACAAACTGCTCAATCACATAGGAAAAGTGTTCCCACATTTCAACTTTTTAGAATTCTGTTCTTTATCTACGCCAAAACTCTGGAAATCAAAAGGAAATTCAGGTTATAACAGAACAAGAGCAGAAGCTCTGAGCAGACCATTTCACGTTCAGCTCTCCCAGAAGAGTGTACCGTACAAGTTTCAAGTCATTAAGCTGCAAGCCTCCAGGACACACCAGGTTCACAGCATGTGCAGTGAGGCCAATTTGCACATATGGACTGGTTGTTTGCCTGGTGCTTAGCAAACACCTGTCAACACCATCAATCTCTTTGCAAACGCCTTCTTAATGGATCTATGCATTTCTGTTTCCATTATGTAAGTCCTTAAACCGCAAAAGGCGCATTCTTCCAGTCTGAAGAAATCTTGCTTCAAGGTAGAGCAATAGAAAAAAAGGAGTAGTAGATTGTGCAATAATTCCATGACCTCTGTGGTAATGAAATTCAGTACAATTTCATTTTTATGCTGTGTATAGTTAACTTGCTTCTACATATAAAGATATATATAGCTAGGAATTTAAAAATTACTTCCAAGGCTCCTTGTGTCCTTTGTCCAAATGTCAGGAATAAATCATTACCCACTAAAATGCTTATTTCAGATTGAATTGAACGTTACGTTGCTGTGCCTGAAGCAGATGGAAAACAAAAGCTCTTTTGCAGGCCTTACAACTGGCAAACACTTTTTATGTGTTCATGTTCTGTAAAAAATGTTGGGTTTCTAGACTACTGCGACTACTACTGGTCATAGTTTTCAGTGTGTCTTGTACATGAGTATGTTACTCTCAAAAAAATCCACTCAGTTCCAGAGAACAGTTTCAATGTTCTAGGTGCTTCATATAGATATAAAATATACTTCAGATACATATGAAGCACTACAACATTTGCATTGTGTGTGCATGTAGACACATAATATCTTTTTCTAAGAGATTTCTCTTAACGTGAGTTAGCACTTAAATCTAGAATTACTGTAAACTGTACAACGCTAGCTTGGCTATTTATGGATTTACACCACTACTTTAAGATTAGGAAGAATTTTTTGTGATAAATATATTTTAAACTATAAATCACATTTTCATGACTATAGTTCATGCTATAGGTTAAGCTATACATTTCTCAACTTGCTCCTCAAATGCATGAGATTAGACTATTTCTTTCTCTGTATTTTGGCTAAAAAAGAAAAATATTCATTTGCACACAGAAGAAAGTGTAGTATTCCTTAATATACACACATGTGCTATAGTTCTCAGACCATTTTAAAAACTTTTTCACAGGTCTTCACAGCTAACCAAAATTGTCTCACTAACTGCCACGAAGGGTGACAAAATCACACAGGAGGTTCCATTATGATAGACAATTTTGGTTAGGTAATTATAATGTGGACCTTTTAGTCTTACATATTGTGCATCAAAAGAATTTCACATGATGAAATGCTGAAAGTGCTTGGACCATTTTCACTGGAGAAGAAAACAATGGGATCCTGTAAATGTGAATAAATACCTGGAGGGAGGACATAAAAATAGAACCAGGCTCTTTTCAGTGGTTCTCAGTGACAGGGCAAGAAGCAACAGGCACAAAGTGAAACAGGAGGTTTCTGCTGAACATGAGGAAAGAGTTTGCTGTGATAGTGACTGAGTTGTCCAGAGACGTTGTCTGAACACGGTCTTGAGAAACCTCTTCTAGGTGGCCTCTCTTGAGCAGGGGTTGGAGCAAGAGCACCTCCAGAGGTGACTTTGAAACTCAACCATTGTGCTAGTCTGTGAATCTGTAATACTGTGTGCAGCCTGGTAAAAGCTTGGTAGCAGAAGTATTTCACTGATAGTTTTAAACATCTCAACAAAAATCAATTTGCATGAGGGTATAATTTAATTTTTCATTTACTGGATCTTAATTCAGCTTCTCTGTGCTAGTTGCACAGATTATTTGGGGAAAAAAGGGTATTCCTTTCTTTCTCCTTTTACACTAAGCAAAGTGCAAAGTTTTCCACCGCCACCTCCTCCCCACCTCCAAGCTTATTTCTATATTTGTTTCTGGTTTTGAAAAGAGAAATAGAGCAAATAAAAAGCCTGGCCCCTTTGTCATATTGAAGTCTGTTCTTACAAAATACAACTGATTTTAAATCTGTCCCAATACAGTGGAGGAATTTATAAAGAGATTAGGAAAAAAAAAAAAAAAAAAAGGAAAAGTCTTTATGACACTGGGTATCACTTATGCAAAAACCTGAATTAATTTCAAATAAACTAAAATAGTAAACGAAACTATATAAGATAAATGAGTAACTAACTGCTTAGCATTCACTCTAACTCACCTAATCTAACTTACAAGGACCTTAGACTTATCACTTGCAGACTGAAGTGTTACATGGTATGTGCAAAAATAGTACCAAGTGGCCTAGAGAGAGGAAAAAAAGACAAAGAAAGTAGAAATATATAGTTCTGTTCTCCAGAAAGGGAATACTTCAGCTAGAAAGCTGAATTACAATATTTACTCTGTACTGAATGCTACATTCCTGCTACTGCTCAGAACCTTTTTCAAGAAGCTAAAGAAATCAGTCCCCTGTCATCACTCCATGACAGGAATGAACTTCTAACAAACCCCCATGCAATGCAGGAAAAACATCCTGGCAGACTGGCATCTTACACGACGAGACTCGTGTTGCCCACAAATGAACACTACCGAGCTGCTGGCTGTGACAGGTGCAGGCTGCTGATCCTTACAGTCAGTGAGAGCTCTCACTAATAATTAAAAGACCATCTGGATCAACTATGGACATGGTAAATCAGTGCTTGCATTACAAAATCTACCTTTAACCTTAGTGATAGAAATTCTAGAGACATCAACAAATAAACACTTGTACACAATAACCTTGCGAACAACTGCATTGATCTCTAGCTTTCTTCTCCTAAGCAGCAAATTGTCACAGATGCTCGTCTCTGACAACTGTCTCCATCCTTTAGCCTTGACACACTATACACTGTTGGCTATTTTCAATTTTTGACTCAGAAAAAACACTTTTAAGCTAATCATCAGTAATCTTTAAAGCTGGTGGACAACTCTTCTAAATTATTCCAATCTGTAGTAATTTTCTTTCCTAATGTTATATATCCTGTTTTCTGTGAAGTCCAGTTATGACCCAATGCTCAATTAAATGGTTAGAAACATCTTAACTGACTTGGATATACTTGTAAAAACCCTCTCTCTTTTCTCTTTAACAGATTTAAACAGGGTGAAAAATAAAACCAAAGAGTATTACTATTTTCTTTGTTTTTCTGAGGTGCAGCAGTATTTTGTTCATTTTGCTAAAACTATATCCTCTTCTTGCATCCCTTTTCCAAAGCTAGACCTTTAGAAAGAAGGTAACTGTGTAAGATCAGCGATTTAGTGCCCTCTTTGACATATCTTTTAGTCCTCTTAAACTGTACACACAGAAATACCACAGAGGTTCATCAGCTTCAAGTACTGATCTTAGAAGAAAACTAGACCAAAAAATCAGATTCCTACGAGACATAGTAAGCTTTCTTAAAACCTTCAACCACACCTGAATTCGAGACAATCCTGCTGAAAAGACCAAACAGAACAAAACTTCTTAATTACTTAGTTTCCAATTAAACTGGCTTTATGACTCTTATTTTAAATGTTTTGTGCTCTACTATTGTTCTCAGTATTCTAACAAACCTCTACTAGAAAGGATAAACAATGCAAAAAATATTGACAGGAATTATTACTGAAGATTAATCAATCCAGGATTTCTTGTGACTTGTACTCTTCGAAATGGTAAATAAAAGATTTGTTTGCTGTTTTTCTTTCCTACAAATACATACTTCAGTACTAGTAAATCACAACATAAAGCCATTTAATTTTAGGGGGTAGTTATGCTTTAAGGGTGCCACCATGCTAATGAGCCAAAGCTTAACAATTTGACCAAACTGAACAAGTGCTGATGCCTGCATGTGAGGTGGCTGTAGCACCTGATGTTGCAGTATCAGCAGAACAGTTAAAAAAGATGCCACAGATGATTTCATGGGTCATGGTGCCTTCAGGAAAGAAGCTGGCTTTTCATTTTCTATGAAGACTTTAATGTTTTATTTAGAGAATTTCTGATATGTAAAGTAATCTGCATCTGTGATATAAAATAAAAAATCAAGAAAAAAATTAGTATTTTGTGATGCAGATAAAAAAGCAACAGAGTTGGGTAATTACTATACTTTGAGGCACAAAGGATTGATCTAATAATTTTATTAATACATGTTTTCATAATGCTGATTCATCAAGAATACAAAATAAATCTCTATTTACAAATACAAAACCTGCCCTCTTGGCAGTAAAAACCTTCCAGATATGAAAATATATCACTTGAAATAGATTTAGATCATGCTGACACTAGTACGTATTCTTACCAAGACTCTGAGTAAACCTGTAGTAAACTACATAAAGACTCAAAGTAGCAGGACTATTCTGCATGCAAAATAAGGATGGGGGGTTTTTGAAAATACATCTCTCTCTTGCTTAAAGACAAGAAGCATGTAAAAATTGTCCTGGAGAGTTATTGGTAAATAACTTCCTTCTAATACTGTTAATTTTTTTTAACACTGCATCATCATTTCCAACTTTAAGAAATTATCACAGCTAGAAAAGAGTGATGTGAACATGGCCTAGGTGTCATCATACCTTCAATGCACAGGCAGACATTTTCAGAGTATCAGTGAATACACACAACCACATTAAAATGTTCAGTAGTGCCTCAAAACTTTACACCAACAAAGAATGGTTCACAACTGTGAATGTGTGTTCAAACATTTATGCGAGAAAAGCAAAAGTGAAACAGTAAATCAATACTGCTCTTCTGTCTGTATGCTCAGGATAGGTGAGAAAGATTGTTTTAGAGAAAGATTCTACTTTTATGTGTAAGAACTGGTTATATATTTACTATTGAAAGAAAGAGGATATTGTGTAACCAAGTAAGGATGTGCTGATACCAAGTAAACTTTTTTCCTTGCAAAAAAAGTTACTGGAATATTTGCTTAAAATTAGCTCAAGTAGAAACTAGTTACCGTGACAGAGGTCACCTTCAAAGAATAAATAAGATAGAATATGTATCTTTAAAAAAAAAACATTTGAAAGGGCCACCATATCACCAGGATATTAACAATTTCTGTCAATTTCAGTGTAGCAGCTGTAGAAACATCAACAATAGCTGCCAAAGACAGACATTTCAATCCCTATCTTCTAAAGAACTTTGATATTTTAAACAAAATACTAAAATTCTGGCAGCTATTAGAACAGTCACCTCAGAAGAGTGATACTGCATCTGTTTAAGAGGGAGCACAGATAGCACAGTTGAAGTACTACAGTAAATAGGATATTGAAGTACTAAAGGCTCAATTAATATTATTGAGAAGTGGTTGCCAAAAGGCTATCACATGTTCTTTAAATACCACTCAGCTTACATCATACTTGAAGAGGACTCCATGAATCTCATTGATCCACCTTCAGAACACTACTGAACCATCATCCATTCCTGAGTGTCCTAAGGATCTCAAGTAGCTTCACTATTCAATAAACTGACATACTTACAGAAAAAATAATTCAGAATTAGGTTATGCAATTAGCACCAAATGTTTTACTTTCAATAAATAAGAAGGAGGAGCATATTAAGTAATTAAAAGTAATTATTTCATTTACAAAAAGACCTGATTTTTCTAGCAGTTATCATCCACTATTGAGTAATGAAAGACTTCTAAATATTACTGCATATTGATGGTATAAAAATAGTATCACTAAAAAAATCACTTTCACATCACTCACTGAGACACAAACGTAAAGGCATCCTTAGCTTATTTGTACATTGCATGAACAGAAAGATAATGCTGATCCAGATACTTGGCATATGATCTTCATCTCTTTGGTTATTTATTCTCAATGCAACTACTGTGACACACTTGTAAAGCCTTTAATGTACTATAGGATTGGCAAGGCCCCTTCATTTACACAATTAAGGCAATTAGAGCCATTATAATCAAATACAACACCATTTTAATGGTCTGGACTATATTTAAGCTTCCACTTTATAATCCATGGAAGCTGGTTGGCAAAGTGCAAAAGAAAATAATGAATGTATCCTGAAAAAGCATGCTCTCATGACTACCTAAAATGGTTTAATAGAGTTTGTTGTGCTACACAGACTCAACTTTCCAAATAATTTGCATGTTTTGGGGACTCTAGAACAGAATTTGTTCATTAATTGTTTCAAGATCTAAGTTAAAATTAATGATTATAAACCCTAAAATGAAAAACAGCATAAATTATCTTCTTTCATCAGAACAGTTTGCCTAAATCTCTTAAAATTGCAGGAATACACACAAAACCACAGGCTGATGCACTGTAGATAACTTTTTCACCTCTAAAGGCATATGCACCATTGGGTTCATTGGGGCTTCCCCTCCTACTAAAATGCAAGGGGAAAGGAAATAAAGAAATCAATCAAGCTAATCAAAATTTTCATAATAAATCATTTTAAACCAACCTCCCATAGAACAAACTTTTTCCCGTGTGAAAAGCATATGATATACTTTGCAGTAGTAAGAATACAACTCTAAATGACTGATTATTCATTTTGTATATATTGAGCCTTTACCTAAAAAGAACCAGTGTATAAATGGCCCTGTATAAATGTTGGAATAACCCCACAGAAATCCGGGATTACAAAAAAAGCAATGCATTCTAAGCATTCACCCCATACTTAGAGTGAACCAGCTCGCTTTGCTTGAGATGGAGTTTGGGAAGTTCACCCTGAATTGCTCCCTACGCACAGGATGGACAAGGAGTCCCACGCTGTGTCCAGCTCCTCAAACATGCACACCTGTTTTCTAAGCCACAACTCACACAGGAGATACATGCCCTCTGTGTCCTGTGATAAAAAGTACTCACACAGTGAGCAGAGATGCAACACTGGCATTATTTTAGAAATCAAACACTGTAAATACAAAACTATTTTTAACACAAGGCCAGATCTGCCAGCTGAACACTCGCTGGCAACAAGGAACACAAGAAGCAAATTCTCCAAGTGCAGTCCAACACAGTAGGATAGAACTGCTTTCCACAGCACTGAGAATTAAATGGAATTTTCCATTTAAAAGTAGATTTGTGGATGTAACATACATATCAGGATTTGACAAACCTGTATAGATCTGAGTACCCAAAAGCAGCCATAAAAAGTGGAATGACTTGGAAATAAACAGGCCAAATGAATAGCAAAGACAAGGTGGTTCTAGAGAAGATTGCTGTTGCAAATATGCTTGGAACTGTGAACAAAGAGCTATGTAATATTCCCATCTTCCCTTTAGTGTCACAGCTCTTTGCAGTATTGACAACAAGCACTCAGCTAACAATCCCTTCTCAGTATTACACTTCATCCTGGAAACAAAAAAAATGTTCTTCAAAGCATTCTCAAGTATGTTCTGCAGTGTTACGGGGATTATTTTTCATAAACACAGCATATACACTCTAGCCTTTTTTACACAAACAGTATTATTATGGAATGGACAACCTTCCCTTAATCCTTCACTTCTTCCTTGTAACAGTCAAGCTCAATCAAATTTTAATTCGTTCTTCAATTACGATTTAATTGCAGAGAGTATCAAAAATATAGATTACCGCTGAAGCACATTCTACCTTTTCACTTTTTTATTTTACACTGTCAGCTCCACTCTGATCTGAATTAATAGGATTCTTTTTACTAGAATGTCTCTGCCTCATGTGTCTGCTCTACCCGCATGTTGGTATCACTTCTTTTCTGCACAACACATACTTCTATCGCTTGTTCCCAAATATACTAATCCCTGTAAGAACAGAAAGAAAAAACAAAATACTTTTAGCCAAAAGGTCATCTACCAGTATATTAACCAATTCCAGTTATCCTTTTCGAACTATAAAGGTGTTTTAGACAAAGTGAACACATGCTATTCCATGCAGGAGAAGTTTGAAATTATAGGAGAAACAGGCATCTGGAGCAAAACTGAGTCACTTCTAGAGCGTAACAACAGCCTGCACGGCTGCATCTCCATTTCTCCAGTCCTTCAAACACAGCCACAGGCCCCTCATCACTTCCACGTCACACATGGACAATACCTGGCAAGCAGCCTGTAAGACTCCTTTCCAATCTTTCCCAGCTTCCAGAGGAAGGAAGTCCAGATATGTGAGTGTGCTCTGGCTAAGCCCAAGCTAGTTGACAAGGGAACCAGGGATTGTGGGCATGCAGGTCAGCTCACTCTCATCCCAAACACGTTCTCTGTCATTCTACACCACATTAGATTGCTACTAATCACACTACATTAGATTACTACTAATTATGATGGAGAAGTCTCTTTTTAGAAAGACTTAGCATGCAGTTTGATTAATGAGAAGAAGATTTTCAATTCAATTTTACTTGGCTCAGTGTTACTTGAGAAAAAAAGTTCAAAAATTTTAAAGACTCATGCAAAAAAAAATTACCTCAGCATTGAAGAAACAGCCAATAAAACAGAAACTCCACTGAGTTTCTGTTATCACACACACACAGTAATGAATCCTAAATAAATGCAGTATTTTACAAATACAGTAACACAGTACTTTTGTGCTAGCAAATTCCCTTTCTATCATAGATATGGAAATAATTTACATATACAAATGAATTGTTGCAAAGATTATTAGTCTGCTATCTCAGAAATAATCTACCCTTTATAAAATACCTAGTAAAGATCTAAAATCTGGTAAAACAATACTACGTCTTACTAAAGATCAAGTAAAAAATGGTTTATCATTCACCTTATATATAACAGAGAAGAAAAGGACATTCTTAATGAATTAGGCTGACCAAATATCAAAGCATAAAAATGCACAATGCATCAATTTTCACTTTATCTTCAAATCATGCATGATGTATATTTATAGATCACCATTACTGTAAATGTGTGTAATGAAGTAAAAAAGGTGAAAAACAGTAGCTTGGATGCTTGGACAAATACAGCTCTAAGATGAACAGCATTAAGATTAAAAAGTAAAAACTATGTATTCTAGTAAAAAAAGCAATAAAAGCAAAATGAACATTTACTTAAGTCAATATCCTCTGAAGAACTACAATGTATATACAATAACACATTATAGTTTCATAGCACCTTTAAAATCAAAAGGTTTCAGAAACCATAATAAAATAGTGTTCAGAAATATTAGTAGAGTAAGAAGGCTTACCTATGGATAATGTCTTTTCCTGTAAAAAGGAAACTGAGTCACAATGTTATAGCCTATTTACATTTAAATCAATAGTATGATTCACACTGATGCTAGCAGTAAAGGCAAGAGCAGAATTATTAGCCCAGATGCAATTTTTGTTGTGAGCCCACAAAGACACCAAGTTCAAGCAGTGTAGATCAGCAGAGATAAGACAAACTCCTGGATTTGAGTGCCTCCACTGATACCACTCATCATTATGGTCTTGTATTTCAGGCTTCATCTAAAGACTATACTGAGAAAAATCAGCAAAATTTTCTAATGAAAATTAAGCAACTAAAAAAGCAGAGAGAATTTCTTTTATTGTTTCTTTTATTGTTTCTACAGAACTGTAGTAGGAATTACATAAAAAAATCTTACTGAATATACATGTATGGCTAAGAAGAACAGTAAACTAGAAAGCTGACAATTACCTAGTGCAAACTTAACTCACACATAAATTTGGCTACCACCTATACTCCCAGACTACCAAGACCACCTCCTTCCATTTACTGTGCATATTCCTCTAAGAGAGAAAGTTAACTGAGAGCAGTTTGCCCATGACGAGAACCAGCACATTTTCCTTTGTGCTTCTTTTGACAGGCTGGTCACTTTATTTTCTGTACCAAGCATGACAGTGTGAAATTAAATGTTACAATTAGATATTTTCAAAATTATTTCAAAACATACTGCCATATTTGTAAATAAAGCCCAAACAGCACTATAACATAACAGCAATTTTCTTTGCTGGGTTATTTTTGTCATATATCAAGTTTGAAAGTTATTTTTTCCTCGACTACACAGCATGAACGTCTTCAACTTACAAATGGGAATTTTGCTCACTGTCTCATACAAATGGTTTCTTCTGGCAACCCTATAACTGGTCACTCATAATACCAGGCCTAATTGGCCTCATATATTTTGGTTTGAACATGGATTTTTATTCTACTGATGTCCTGCAGTTACTTTTTCAAAAGAGAAAGGGGAATTACAAAACAGTAGCATCTGTCATTGAAAGGCAGAAATACAAAGTAGAGATTAAGGAGTAAACACAAGTGGTATTTTTGGTCCTCAGTCTCTTTATTTGTGAAGTCTGGAAACCAGTCAGTGTTCTCTCTGAATGTAAACAAAACAAAAGCTCTTTTTTGGCATCTATACCTGTATTATATGAAGAGTAGTGGAGGTCATGTATTGAAAAGATGATGCTTTGCAAATTAAATCAGAGGATTTGGGAGAGTTCTGCTTGGTTGTTTGTCCCTGTATTTGCTTTTCAAACACTGATGCACGCAGAACGAACCAGTATCCACAGCGTCTTTAATCCTTCTCTTATTTATCCCCATCTCTACAAAGCAATTAACAATTCTGCAGTATCCAGTATAAAACAGGATGCAGCTGAGAAAGCAGTCATATTCTGTCATTAAAAACTTTCAGATATATTAACTGAAAATACTTTGAGCATGCAATGTTGCCTTTTAACCTCCTTCTGGCAAAAGCTTAGAGCAAAAGAGTATGACATTTTTAAGAGTTTCCTTGTTACTTACATAGTCCTCCTCAGGTGCTGAAAGAAAGAGAAGCCTTTTTATTCTTCCATGAATGTAAGCCTAAATCTCTTATTTCAGTGAAAATATCAAGTGAGCTCTTAGCACAGGATTTGTTAGAGATTAACTCAAAAATTATTGAGACTGAATTCTTCTATTTCAATAAATACATATTCAGTACTTCATCAACAATGATACAGCTTTTGCCATTTAAACTGCAGGGCCTTCAATTGGCCCTGAGCTTTTGGGTGTGACTGCATGTCCCAGCTGAATCTTGACCCTATGTCAGGGCAGAAACAGGGCCTTATTTCTACGATGAAGATATCCAGGGACACAATTGAGAAGGATGCTGCAGTGCACATCAGCCAAATCTTTGAAACAGACTGTTTGGGAGATCAGGATCCTGGGCATGTCACAGGACCCATTTGTCAGAATGTTAGTGCAGCTTGACGAGGAAATAAAACAAAGCACTCAGTCAAGATTTCTAGTTTTAAGAATAACTAAGCTTTGCCAATTTGTGTACTCTGGAGTAGAGCAAATTTAAGATAACTGAAAATGGATGCTTTTCTTAGATACCTTTGAAGGTCTTTAACCATCGATAAGAGCGGTCAGCCATACACCCATCTACTGACCAAATTTCTGCAGAAATGCTTGTGGTCTTCATTGACCACACTTTGCATCATGTGCATTTGTTCTCACCCATCAGACTGAAGAGCAGGACAAGCAAGGGACAGGGCTCACTAAATCTCAGAGCACAAAGACCATGACCACTACTTGAAAGAAAAAATTGTGCCCAGACACTGCCAAGGGGACAAAAGACTCCTCGGTTTTGTAAAAATGTGCAGTGCACAGAATCCTTCCTAGTTTCTGGTTCCACATAACCATGGAAAAAAGCCTCAGAAGTGCTAAAGAAAATAAAGATCTGCAGACTCCAGCTCAATGAAATCCTTTCATTCACAGCTGTGCAACTCAGTATGACCTGGACACCCAAATCCTGGCACATACTTGAAAAGGAGATTGGGGCAAAAGCAGGACATGAGGCAATAGCTATGCTTGGAAAACAAGATGCTTCCTCATCTGTCTCTAACACTTCTGTCACAAGTGGTTGTGCCTTCCCTTCATTCTGCTTTACCTTCTTACTGTGCTTCTACACAACTTCTAAGCCCTCCCTCTCTTCTGTACTCCCAACATTCATTTATTTTCTAACTTTGAGTTCCCTAATACTGCCTCTAATGCTCCACAGATGTCCCCCTCTCATTTGTAACCCTAAGTTTGTCTGTCTTTTCTGTCTCTTTTTAAAAATTACTGGAGTACCTACTGTAGTTTATAGTTTATATGATACCCCTTGCTTTATCTGAATTACATTCAAAACAAAGATGGTAAAGATTTTTATTTTATTGTGGGCTTTTTTGTTGTGGGGTTTGGGTTTTTTTGTTTGCTTCTAACTTTTGTTTTTCTTAACAACTTACACATCTAGATCCAGGTCAAGTTCTTAGCCCTTTCTTTAATGGATTTAACCTAAGAGACTCTGTACATCAATTGGGTTCAATGTTTCTAAATGTATCATTAAAATGAGACGGCCTTCACAAAAGCCTGGATCCTCTCACCTGCCTCATGCATTCGTCAGAGATAAGGATTAGACAGACTTCATAGTTCACTTCCAACTAAAAGGGCCCTATGATTTCATTATTGATTTCACATACCATTTAAGAAGAAAATATGGTTTTCTGAATGGTTTAATTTTGCTTCCCAAAGGAATATAGGGATCCACACCAAGACTATTCAGGGAAAGTTCATAGAGATAGTTTGCTCTCCAGATACACCCAAAAAATTCAGTAATTTCAATCTGAAAAGTTGAACAATTGTCCTAAACAGCCTAAGTAGGGGATGTATTTTAGGAAACCCTTTCTTAAGTTATCCCTGAAAAAGGACCAGTAACCAAACATTGCCTGTTTGGCTTCATCAAATCTGTAAGCAACTGACATATTTATATGTAGCTTAGAATCATAGAACCATAGAAACATTTTGTTTGGAAAAGAGCTTCAAGATCATCAAGTCCAACCACTACAACACTTTACAGAGCTCCATTTAAAGAAAAAGATTGTATTCTTATAACTTTTGTTAGAACGTCTGTTGTAAGAAATTTTGTAATCTGTCAAAATAAAAGCTGAAATTTCACTAATGATACTCAGCTCACTTTCATGTTTCTCAAGTTTCCTGGCTTTTGGCCTTGTAAAGAAAACATATTAACAAATTTCAGCACTGCAACAAAACGTAGCATTTGGAAAAGCCCTGTATTTTGCTTGCTCTGACAACCTGTCAGGACAGGATTAGTAATCATTCCTATACCCATGAGACCTTTTTTGCTTCGCTTTTACATAACTAGGCACAAGTAATCTTGACTCCTTGGCAACTTAAATCATCAAGAAGAGTTCATTCTTAATTTTAAAAAATTCCAATTTCTGAAGCAAAAAAAAATTTTTTCTAGATTTTTTCAGTGTTTTAGCACAGGAGTATGAAAAATTAAATATGCTTGAAAGAATACACACAAGGACAAAGAAAACTGCATCAGGTGAAACAGCTTCCAGCAGAGAAAATCCTGATTTTTTTTGGTAAAAACTAAGGGAAATGTGAGCATATCAAAAGACTAACACTGGAGAACGGTAGGCCTACTACTCATAGAGAGATGCATTTTGCCTCATTATCTTTATTTCACTTCATGCCCACTGTTAAGCAAATATTCCCATATCCATCCTGGAGGCACAGAAATTATTGCTAGAGGATGTTGCATCCACATTGAGATTACACTCACTGTATGTCTTACCAAAGAGGCCACATTAGCCACACAATGCTGGGTCTTCCAGTACTTTTCATTTCGTTCAGCAACGTGAGCAGATGACGTATTATCTATTTCTTTTCAAGATACTACATGAAATTGTAAATTAATGCTTTAAAAAATGTTAAGACTATCATTTTGCAGAGGGGTTACAGTACAGGGAGTATTTACTTACATATATTCAATTAATATTTAATTACACAATCAATTATATTGCCAAAGACAAAAAAAAGGACCTAAAGAAGTGTTTCAGAGCAGTTTTTTTAATTGACTTGTATGCCTGGATACAGTTTAATCTTTATAGTGGTCATCTTCATTCATTGTTTAACAAATGTTAATTTTTTTTTAAACTAGGGAAAAAATACAGTTTTGGCAGTAGCTACAGCTTATAATGGAAAGTAAGACTATCCTGCACAATAAATCTGGAATAGTGCTTTAAACTGTAATGAAATATCAACGTTAATGCAGGAATGCAATATTTGTTTCTTTTATTGTTATAAGGCTGCTACAGGAAAAAAAAATCATCATCTTTAAAAACTAATTTTGCTGTATTTTCAATGCATTTTACACATCAAAAGTGTTACTAAAGAGAAAGAACAAAAAGATGTATCTAACAGAGGTCAATCTAAAGAAATTATAAAAATGCAGACCTCCAATCATGCTTTTCTTGACACATTCAGGGCCATGGCAGCCTAAAATCTCATGACAGCTCTCTATTCAGAAGCACCAAAGATGGTATCGTGTTTTGGTTAACAACCACCTTCCATGATCACCTGGGAGCCACTGACATACAGATATGCTTAGCCACCGTTTTTTCTCTCCACTTCGTTCCAGTTGCACCAATGGCTAAGAAGCACTGCAAAGCAACTTTGTTTTCTGGCAACATAATCTCATTCATGGTCCTAAAGGAAGCCGATTTACCCCTACCAAGCACTTTTCAAATGAACTCACTGACATAATACAGCCATTACTAACAGTTCTACAGCTCAACTGCCTGCTCCAACGACCAGCAACAAGGACTTCCTTTCTATCACACTTTGTTTTCCTGAATATTCAACTAAAAATACTGAGAGGCAAGGAATTAATTTCTTGTCTTAAATACACCTATAAGCATCTCAAGGAGTATTAAATAGCAAATGAAAAAAAGAACAGCAGTAACTCATACTACAAGAGCTCATTTGAAAAATACCGGGGATATTTTACTACTGGTACAATTTCAAAACCCTTGGCAAAGAAACAACCTTGAACAAAAATAAAGCTGGTTTAATCAAGAATAATGAGTGTTTCTGATATCTCCCTTCCTTCTGGAAATGAATATCACAAATATTACACGAATTACCATCACTCACCTCTCCTGTCATTTCTGCCTGCATTTGTGGATTTGTCAGAAGGGCAAGGGCAACGTCCTTCACATTTCACTGAAATTTGTTTTCCTGAGACACAGGCTTGATAGTCTAATTTGCACTGTAAGGAGACAGAAAGGCTATCATTAATATAAACATATTAAAAAAAATTCCAGTTCTAAGAACTTTGAAGCAATCTTTCATGAAACGCTTATATCTTTGCAGACCAGTGTGAAGAAGAGTCTTCTGCAGTAAACACTACTTTAGTGAAAAAAATTAGATTACACAAAGATACAAAGTTTTTGGTTCCCAGACTGGCTACAGTTTCAGACTCAATTCAAGCATGAAGGCACTTGTGGTGTGAGACTGATTTGAATACCCATGCTAAATGGAATTAGACTGCATTGGTTTTATCTATATTTTATAAGCAAATAAACACAGCAATAACATTCATTATTGATAGGAAGCAATAAACAGTCATTTTTTATAGAATTTATCACTGAATTTCTATCTTTAAGATGACAGTATCCTGGTAAAAAGTATTAATGAATAAAATGAAAAGCTGTGGCTAATGGAATTCTGCATAGTGACTATGTTTTCTGACTCAGAAACAGAGTCATTTGTGAGGTTCTGATCTGTGTACTTACAGCTCCAATCCAGAAACCACATAAAAGCTAACTATATCTGAGAAACAAAATTGTTGTTCCAAGCATATAAAAACAATGTAGTTAAAAGCCATATACAAGAGAAAACAGTATCATTGTAAACCCTCGTCACTCTTACTGAAAAGCTGAACTTCTCTTCCAATAAAACATCGAGATCTTCCTCTTATTTTCTTCCAATAAAACACAGAGATCTCTCTTTGCATAGAGATCTTTCTCTGGAATGTTTTGTCAGGAAAAACATAAACAAAAAACCGCGGGGGGGGGGAAGCATCTACAAAGAGCTTTTTCACAAAGCGAAAGAAGAAAGATTGTTATGGAGAACACATCATCCTTGAACAAAAGATGCCAATGTCTCATTAAATAGGTAAAGGACACAGAAGCATATGAGTCAGAAAACCAGTTCAAGTAACAAATAAAAACATGAAGTGTTTTCTATGCATCACAACACTTCAGAACAACCTCATCAGAATGTGTCTCTATTATTTCCTGAGTCATATTTTGTTGGGGTACATAACTTCACTGTAATGTAGTTCCATTATATGATTCTCGGGATTTCCAGAGAATGCTAAAGACAAAGTTTCTCTCTCTCCTAAAAATATCCAAGGGGTGGGAGCACTGTAGCTATGTGAGAGTCAAGGAGCCTCCTGAAAGACTGCACTTGAGTTTCCCACTAGCATGCAGATGTAAGCACTGCAAATTTACACAACTTTATCAACTTTTTTAAGCAGTCAGACTTCTAGTCTTGTCACACTCTCATGCAGTTCTTTATCTTGCATAACCTGAAGTGTATCACTGTATCAAAATAGTACATTTTTGCACCATTGTCAGTACTGAAAGACAGAAATTAATACCTGAAATTCTGTGTACTTAAATAAAGTCATTACTGTAGTTCAGTTTTTAATGTGTCACCTTTTGCCAAAAAGGCATGGTTAAAGGAAAATTACACTAAAAGAACCTTTTAATTCTCCCCAAAAAAACCCAACATAACTGTTCCAATTGAAAGCTATAAAGCACTAATATCTCAAAGGACTAGAAAATGGAAGCAAAGCAAATACCCGTTCATGGTGATTTTGAAACAAATGAATACTTTTTCTATCTCAATTATCCTGGCTTTACAGGAGAGTGCTTGCATCACTATGATGCCCACCAGCCCGCTCTCCAGAAAGTACATGACCTAATTAATATTTTAATGCTCAAATCAACATTTGGAGTTTGTGGAATGGATAATTGCCCAAATTTAATACTCATCTCTGTTAAAAAGAGATGTCTACCTTTTTTTAAGATCTGAGAGTTTTTATTTTTCAAGCTTAGTAGTTTAAGGATTCAAATCTACAGAGAGTTGTGCTTTAGGCTTTAATTACTCCGCTTCGTGAGACCATCACTTAATATTTGACATATAAACCCATTCCAGGTTTGATTTACAGGGAAACAGAGTATGAAATGTGAAGAAAAAAAAAAAAAAAAAAAGTAGTAGTACTTTATTTAATTTCTGAAGATTTCTTTAATCCTTTCTTTGAGAGATTATTTTTTACAGACTCCAATGCTCCAAAGTTTGATTCACTCGAATGTTGCTGAAGAGACTAGTAAATACTTCACAGGTGCTTCAGCTAGCATAGTGAGTTGCGAGTTTAGTCTTTTTGATTTATTTCCCTTTGAAGTTGTCTACTCAATCCTATTTGCAAATAACACTATCCTTTTATAGGTTAAAAAAACTTAATGCTCAACACCTGGCACAGGCAGAGATACATGAGATACTGAGTGCAAGGTCAGCACACAACACTTCCAAACCAGCACTGCCATTCACAGGTATGATAAAATTTTACCCTCGCTGAACTCATTTTAAGGACAGGCAGGCAGCAGAGATATATTCATTGCTTTCAGAAATAAAGCAACATCATGGTGCTTGCATAAGCTGGAAATGAATCAGTTCTGACAATTTCCTATTAGCAGCTAACGACACCAGGAACAGAACTCCAGTTCCAACCTCTTGACATCATTCCCCAGATTAACAGTGTGCTAGGATACTGTAAAGATAGCTAATTTAAATATTGGTGGGTCAAACTTCCTTCAGTGTTACTCTTGAACTGGTAGATGAGCAAGCAACATACCTGAAAAACTCCAGAGAAAAAGAAATCACTGACATGCAACCTATGAGGACACAATGAGAAATAGTGGTCAAAAAGGAGAGGTGGTGTGAGGGGACTCATGCCAGGGTAGTACCCAAAGGACTGCCTGATTTCCTAACCAGATCTCTCTCCATGACTTTTCAACGGTCTTGAGAATCTGGAGAATTAACTGGAAGCTGGTAAATGCTGACCCAGTCCCACTTCCATGCCTGGCAAGATTATGGAGAAGTTTATTCTGGGAGTTTCAGGAAGACATATGAAGGACAATGCCATCAGTGGTCACAGACAGGACAGCTTAATGACAGATGACAATGACAACTTGACAATTTCCTTTCAAAACAAAATTACCCACCTAGCTGACCAAGGGAAGGCAGTTGATATAATCTTTTTGGATTTCAGTAATGGTTTCAATACTGTCCCTCACAGTGCCCCTCTGGACAAAGTGTCCAGCAGACAGCAGGACGAGCCCATCATGATGGGTGAGCACCCAGCTCATGGGTTGGACACAAAGCGCTGTGGGGTAAAGGGGATAACAGTAGGGGTACATCAGGCTGGGGACCAGTCACTACTGGGGTTCCACACAGCTCCACTGCAGCGCTCTTCAAGGTCCTCATAAACAACTCAGATGCAGGACTCAAAAGCATATGAAGTAAGTTTGCCAACGATATTCAATTGGGAGGAGCTGCTGACTCCCTTCCCTCCAAGGCAGAGAGGTCCTGCAGAGAGACCTGGACAAATAAGAGGGGTGGGCAATCACCAACAAAGAAAAGTACCAGATGCTGCACCTAGAATGGGGCAAGTCTGGATNCCTTGAGGGGAAGTCATATGAAGAGTGGTTGAGGTCACTTGATCTGTTCAGCCTGCAGAAGACTGAGGGCAGACCTCACTGCAGCCTGTAGCTTCATCATGAGGGAAAAAGGATGGGTAGGCACTGTTCTCTCCTCTGTGGTAACCAGTGACAGGACTGAAGGGAATGGTCTGATGCTGTGTCAGGGGAGGTTTAGGTTGAATATTAGGACAAGGTTTGTCACCCAGAGGGTGGCTGGGCACTGGAAAAGGCTTCCCAGAGAAGTGGTCACAGCACCAAGCCTGGCAGAGTTCAAGGCTCTCAAGCACACGATGTGACACTTGGGGTTGTCTTGTGTAGACCAGGAGTTGGACAGGAGGATTATTGTGGGTCCCTTCCAAATCAGGTTATTATATGATTCTAGAGGGTTGGAAGATGAGCTAAAGGATATCTTATTAAACATGAAAAAGTTTTAGAAGATAGAAATATAATAGAAATAGTCATAATATTAAAATAGACTAAAATATAATGTAATTCAACACAGAAAACTGATATGGTCTACTGTTATGTAGACAAAATAATCAAGATATTAACAACAAGCTGGAGCAACTGGCTAGACATCCATCCTAAAGAAAAAATAAGTCTATGATCATTAGGAACAATTAAAGGGTATTTAAAAAATTATACCATGATATATAAATGCTAGTGCAACCTACATAACATGCAAGATAATTTCACATAGCTCTGGCAGCACTGTACAGCTTGTGACAAGGTTTCAAACAAGGCAGGAATTAATTGAAAAACAAGTAACAGGAATGATGAGAAACCTAAAAAATAGTCACCAAAAAGAGGCTGAAGGAGTGGGTCTTAAGAAAAGACAATTCACATAACGGCTGTCAAATAGGCAAAAGACATTGAAAGGTACCTGAAAAGAATACCACAATGAATGCTACAATAAATAATTGTCTTAAATTGCTGCAGAGAAGTAATAAATTAGATACTAGGCAGACTTTTTAAGAAGGGTAGTGACATCTTAAAACAAATCATGGGAGAAGCTTTTTGAATCTTAGTAATTGTCTTTACTACCAGGCTTAGATAAATCTGTCAGGAATTACACCTGTGCAGCTTATCTTGCTTTGAGAACATAGGCGGATCAGATGGCACCAAGCTTATTCAGTTGGGAAGTACAGTAAACCTGCTACAGGACTGAACCAGTGTCAAGAGATTATTGCTTGGATAAATCTTATTCATTTACTGAAGAGTTTGAACGACGTGTAATGAATGAACTAGGGAGATGGCATGAAGGGAAAGAAAAGTAATGCTTGTACTGGTCTATCAATCCTAGATAATTTCAGCAAAATTCTGTTTGGTACTGAGTGTATTTGTGCTCTCCTGAGCTCTTGAAAACCTGACATATGATTTGAGAACATGGTAAATACTTTTAGATAAACCAAAACAAAAATTAGTTGAATATATGAATACTTCCCAATGTGAAATATGAACAAAAAACCCCTAAACTGGACATCCACATCTCACATATAATTTATTTGCTTTCATCTGCAGAACCATCATCGATCTGTAAAGAGACATATCACACAGTGGGACAGTGTGTGAGACAGCTGTAAATTAGTTGCTATTTGCAGATTTCTCAAAATGTACAGGGAATATAGACATATTAAGCATATGAGAAATTTAGTTTAACTGTCTGGCTACCGTACAATAAAAGACCTCAGAGTGTACTGACAACAATTTCGTGATTAGATAAAAGGGAGTAATGTCCATTACCTGTGTTATGTGAGTGAAGAGCCCTCTGGAAGCAAGCAACAGAATTAGGATGGCATTATAAGTCTACCCAAAAAGAAAGATAAACTCCTTGTGCAGCATTGACTCTGGCATTTCCGATGACTTCATCAATCTGCTTCTTCTCACAGACTTAATTCTGTTCCTTTTTGAGAATGCTGCAACCTCAGCACAAGTTTTTCCACAACAGTACTGTCTTGCCATGAATATCTAGTGGTTTTTAAACAAAACTAACTCAAACTAAGTAATGAGGATACCTGTGACTTGTCTGGCAAGTAAAGTACAGATGCTCATGAACGGAAGCCTTGGGGTGCAACCTGCAGATACTCCCCTCCAATCCCTCTTTTCCATCTGTATACACCCTGGGCAGCTGGAAGCAGATCTGGTACACCCCTACAGCACACAAGTCAGCAGAAATTAGCTGCCAAGATATTCATCTAGATGTCCAGTGCATACTGTGTCCATTATGTGCTTCAAGCCCTTCACACTGAAAGAGTGAAGTTTGGCCAGATACACAACAAACCCTTTTCCAAACAGAAGCATATCTGTAATATTGGACAAAATGTGAATTCACTGTTAAGAGTCTTTCAGATATTTTCATCTGCTGAGGTCCTGATATTTACAGAAATGCTTTCTAGAACACCATCATCTTTAATACTAAGCATTTAGTAAATTACTTTTTAGACAACCAATAATTAATATTTATGCAACTGTAGAGTGTCTCATCTTTGAAAAGTAACTATCACCTTTAAGTGTACCTTATCTCAACGACAGCTTTGTAGAAGTCCCTGATGTTTTTGCACATTTTAAAATCAAACAGGGCATGCTATTCAATTCTAAGAAAAAAATACATAAATAATTAAATTCAAATTCCCCCTAGTAATTATCAGTTCATATGCTACAAATAGAATTGCTGGGTTTATTTGCTTTCAAGTCTATATATTCTCATCACAACATGCTCACAGTTCTTTCTTTCCTGTACATTTTCTAGATGATCAAAAATTCATGGTCAGAAGATTTCTGTATGATGCAATCAACAGGATCTCTGAGACAAGAGCTCTTTGCTAGACTACCACAAAGACATATATTTTTCCAGTACCATTATACGTTTCACAGGTAGAAATCTTTTCCATAGAGCTCCACATCCATGCATCAATACAGATGTTTTCTCTCTTTTGTTAGAAGCTGGTATCTCTGACAGCTGAACAGATAATCTCTGATTACTCAGTACTATGTGCTTTCACCTTCTCTTCATGCTGTTTTCTTATCCAATTCCCGATTTTCAAACTTCACTTCTATTTCACAAAGCTTACATACATTCCCCAGCACAAAATTTGCTTCTGCTGTATTTGGTGCAAATTGTTATGTGAAATTATGCCCTCAGATTTGAGCCTAAGTCAAATAGGTAAAGAAAGCATCTTTTTTAACTCAGTTGGTTGTTCTTGTCACCAAACATAGGGGCAGGGTGGGCAGGGTGAGTGTTGATCAGGTGTGTTCCAGGTCCAGTTCAACACAGACCATTACCTTACACAGAACATGGAAGAGAAGTAAAGGACTGCTTCGTGCAATCACTTCAGGCTGGCTTAAAATGAAGGTGAAAATATGGACAGAGTTAGTGATGTGGTAAACATAATTTTGAAAATTTTATGTAATTTTGAATTTATTTACAAAAAGCAGCCAAGAAGGTATAGAATTTCAAGCCAAATGCAGCTAGGCATAATGCCAAGAGACCACATTTTCAACTAATTCAAGCTTAAGAAAGGAAAAATTAATGTGCAAATCTATCCATGAAGCACCACCCAGAGCTACAGATGCCTTTTTTTCTCATCAGTAATCTGCTAAGCATGTGTATTACTCACCTAAAAAATAGGAGTTTGGATAAAAAGCTT
The DNA here is from genome assembly GCA_013400495.1 of Nicator chloris. NCBI lineage: Eukaryota > Metazoa > Chordata > Aves > Passeriformes > Pycnonotidae > Nicator > Nicator chloris. The sequence continues at coordinate 31,900 of WAAE01013788.1, forward strand.
TTCAGCAAACAAGTACTACTATTTAAAATGAAAACAACTGTTGAATATAACCATAAAGACATGCAACAAGCACTTTGATCAGAGAAAAACAGGAAATGTGTCTGTTGAACCAAGACCCTCAGCAAAGAAAATCTTTTGTGGTTGAAAGACAACTGATGATATATTGTTTATGAAGCTATGAATTAGAGTGTGTGATTTTCATGAAAAAATGAAAACCTGTATGCACAGTTATCTTCCCATTCACCTTGGCTGTTTTCTTCAAATCTCTGCAGTGCAACAGTATAAAATCAAAAGCTTAAAATCATTGAAATCAGGTCAACTAGATATTCAGTCTTTTTTGGACACCCTAGAACACATATTAAGTCACAGAAACATGCTGATAGATGCCTACTGGGATTATTTAAATTAGCCACCTACTTATCTTTGCTTTCCTGCTTAGAGGCTCTTAAAGACCCATGATGCTTAGGAGCTTCTGCAAATCCTTTGAAGAACTTATCTGCTTTTAAAATCAGCTGTCTGAATTTTTAGACACCTACTCAGTTTGGAAAATATATACCTTATTACCTTATCCTATACATATTGCAAATAGGTTAAGTAATATTTTATACCATCAAGTAAGAAGACAAATCTTAATTAATGGTAAATCCCTGCTTGATATACACTATTTCTTGTAACTTAAGAATAATTAATAATAATGCCTTTAGTATTTGTGTAAAAAATGTAATATATTTCCTCATATCCAAATTAATATTTCACTACTCCTTGAATACAATAAATTGTGTAAAAAGGTATTTTAAATAAAAAAAATAAATTTATTGTGTTTTAAAAAACATTTTTACAAAAGGGGTAAAAATAGAGAACTGTGTTATATATTAGATCATACTCTTGACTTATTCCAAAACTATAAATATTGATGCAGTCTGAAAATTTACTAAAAGCTTCTAGTAAGCATGCTTAACACACACACACACAAAATCTCTTTCTGGCATGTACAAGCATATACTTAATCCATAAATTCTGGCTCTTATTCAGAGCTCTTGCCTGTATAGCCCAAACCTCAGCACTTCATCAGGCTCCTTGTTTCAAACTTCTCCATCCTATTTATCCCACCCAAGCTAGAGATGCACAGAATGTGACTCAACACTGTGAGTATGTGAGATCCTTGGTGTACCCCATTGCTGGCATTCAGTATTTTGTAATTTGGAGAAATTTTCTTGAGAGACAGAAAAATAAATATTGCTCAGATTTAACTAACTTTACATTTTCAAGTTCCTACTACAAATTTGAAAATTAACATTCAAAGAAAAATTTTAAGGGTGAACAAAAACATTTCATTTTCCTACACAACCATCTTAAAAATAGTTGTCTATATTGGTCCAAACATCAGCTAGTAAAGCTCTTCACCGATTTTCATCTGGCATGCAAATTTCTGAATAATGGCAAAAGTAACACAGAAGTAATGGCAAAACTGCAAAACCTTACAACAAGACACAAATGGCTTCTAAAAGTGTGGAATTTTTTTTTGTTAAAACAATTTGCTTATTCCTTATTAGCATGCATTATCACTGTATTTTTAATGGGATATGACTTCCTAAGCCATGCTGGCTGATTGCATTGCTAATTAAACAAGTTCAATTTATCCAATTATATATAAGTTGAAATATTTATAAAGTTGTATCTGAGCTAAAATAGCATCTAAAGGGCATGCTCATTAGTTTCAATTACAGGAAAAATAACAAAAGTACTAAAAGCAACCTGCACAAACCTAGACAGTCCATACTGAGTTATCCCATAAAAGTTTCAAAGACATTTAAAGTACTCTTCGTCAACGTTTTTGTGGTGAAAAGGAAAAAAAATAGGAAAAAAAAAAAAGAAAAAAGGAAACCAAAAAAGAAAGAAAAAAGAAGGAAAAATAAATCCTATATAGTTTGTCACAAGTAGGTGAAACACCTAGTCACTCTGTTTTCTTATCAGCATATTGCCTGTACATCTCTCTGCTTGTTTGCTCACCTAAAAATGTATGCTAATATTCATGTGAACTCCAAGTGCTAGATTTAATTTATTAAACAGTCCAAAATACAAGGCTCTCTGTGCTATCAGTGACAAAAATATTCATGAAATTCCATATTCATACATACATATTCAGTTTTCACTCTGTCCGGATCCCCCTCCTCTCCATCTCCAGTGGGAATTAACATTCCAAAGCATGACTTTCTCACTAGATCCCATATCTCTTCTTGAGCTTAAAGAGATATATCTTGTAGAGGGGCACACAATTGTGCCTAAATCTTTCCCCCTTGTGCCGTTAGAACTTGATTTCTAAGGCACGCAAATTTTTCCTTGTTTTGTGACAAACACATATGGATTAAAACCAGGACAACACAAAGTCAAGTTTTCACATATTATGTTTTGAATGAAGAGCCTGAGTGACAAATTTTGCTACATCAATGCTTATTTTCTTTTCCAGTAAGTCCATGGTGGCCTAAGATGTTACTTTTTTTGCTGCTGTTGACACATTGCTATGATGCAGAGGACCTACCTCTGATACTCAGT